>KZ654479.1:4970-24494 GCA_001010745.2 Gerris buenoi
TATCAACTGGACCTGACATACTTAGACGGCTACTCTCTTACAACTGAGCGCTCCTCGTCAGACATTACCCTGGATACTCGAGGAAGGAGACTGATAGAACTAATGGAAGATCTCGACTTCATTGTTTGCAACGGAAGATCTCCGTCCGACAGGACTGGTCATTTTACTTTTATCAATGAAAGAGGGAAAAGTGTGATAGACCAAATCTGGGTCCAATATAATGCTAATGCAATTAACTTGGTCCGCGACTTCAGTGTCCAACAGTTTTACGAACATTCAAACCATATGGTGTGTATTTTAAGTTTAGACATTCCAATCTCATTATATGAACCTAGAACAACTACTACTAATGAAACAAAATGCAAATCTATAAAATATCAAATTAAATGGAAACCCGATGCAGAGGAGACCATCATAAACTCACTCTCTCACTCGCAAGCAATCTATGTTAACTCCTCTGACGTTAATGAATTGAACTCTAACTTAATTAATGCCATCTACGATACTGCTAAGCAAGTCAGTGTTATGACTGATAAAAAATATTTAACCCAACCGATACTTCTAGAAGGCTGCTCAAAACCCTGGAGTACTCCCGAGTGCAGGAATTTAAAGCGAAACATCAATAAAAAAATTAGATACTGCCGAGCAAATGGTTATCCAGAAAAAGAAGTTCAGGAGTTCATAATATTGAAAAAAAATCTGTATATATTCTTTTTAAATTAAAGTTTTGTTTAATTACAATTACAATTCTAATAGAAATTTTCTATTTGTTTAATTGGATATATTAATTTTTTATTTTTATAGACATCATTTTCATTTCAGTATTATTTTGCAACAATTTTAAGCAGAATTTTAATTTTTGTATAGCTTCCGCTTCAGCCTTCTATTATTTGATAAAAATAAAAACATTGTAGGAAGGTAGATTTTGTCCATAGTGGTCTTTGAGTATAGTGAGGTCGTATGGTAGTTACTGCGTCGCCTCCCTGGGCCCTAGGGTCCCGCTGCCACCGAGTACTCCACTGCCGCTTCGCTCCGCACCACTTCTTCGCTACGCTCGCTTCCCCCCCCCCCCGATCGCTCAGTGTCCCACGATTATGAACATAGCTTTTGATCTAATTGTCAGATTTTTATGGGACAAACGTCTTTCTTTCCCAAATATTGTCTTCTAACTTTCTGCGACTTACTTTAAGAATAATTTCAGCAACAATTATTTTCTTTTCTCTTATTGTTTATTATAACATTAGAAATTATTGTTATAATTTTTTTCCGATTTTTTATTTGTTTTCAAGGTTGTAGATATAATTTTATTTTTTCCTTTTCTTTTCTTTTCTTAATATGGCTTCAAATGAATCCAAACGCGCTCGATTGAAAATCATTGAAAAGAAGAAAGACGATTATTTTCGTCGTGCTCAGTTAACATTTGATCTGATAAAAGATATTCCGAATAATGAAGCGGAAAAAAGCCAATTTATTATCCGCTACCAAACAATAGCAGAGACACGTTCGCAATTTTATAACTGCATCGATGAAATAAATGCGCTGGAAATAGAGATAGATGATCAAAAAGAACCTGATTTCCAGCCACTCATGGCATTCGATGATATTTATGGAGCTATTTTAATAGCCTATGAAAAATTAAATGTATCTAACCCTGAGCCTATGGTGATTAGGTACCCGTCTACTGAAGCCCAGACTCAGTTACCGCGTATTAATATAAAATCGTTTTCTGGAAAACTTAAAGATTGGCCTGAGTTTCGGGATATTTTTAAAGCGGTAATTTTTTCGAAAAATATCAGTGATGCTCAGAAGTACCATTACTTAAGGACGTTCCTAGAACCTGACGCGCTTCAAATTATCAGTAGCTTTCCGTTATCAGCTGAACATTTCCCCTCAGCTTGGAAAGCCCTGGAAGAACGGTTTGAAAATAAAAGATTACTCGCAAATCACTTTTTCGACGAACTCTTTTCGACAGACAAACAACCTACTCATCCATCTGTTAAATCCTTGCAACATTTTCTGACTAAATTCAATGATGCTGTGATAGGTTTAAATAATTTAAAAATAGAAGATAAGGCTGATTTGATTCTTTTTAAACTAGCCTTGCGTCGTCTAGATCCTATTACAATAAAGGCATTTGAAAAAGAGAAAATCAATACGGATTTTCCAAAATATGACGAGTTAGTTACATTTGTTAAAAATCAGCTAAGGGTTCTAGAGATAACAACAGCCGAAACTTCTACTCAACCTGCTCCTAAAACCTTTAATTATGATTCAGCCAAAACTAAAAATTCTAAGCGAGTTTTCCTCACAAATTCTCCGCAACAATCAACCACTCTTCCACCTACCGCTTCTACTTCGCCGCATTCAACCGCTTATTCTTCACAAATTTACTTACAATACTGCGACCGCTCCGCAACACTCGACCGCCCCGCATTACTCTACCGCTCCGCAACCCTCAACCGCTCCGCATCACTCTACCGCTCCGCATTACTCAACCGCTCCACAGTATCCTACCGCTCCGCAATACGCAACCGCTTATCCTCCAGCTCCGCATTATTCTACCGTTTATTCTTCGGCACCGCATAATTCAAATTCCCCGCTTTCTCAATCGTATTATTCACCATGCCCCCTTTGTCAGGCTGCTCATCCGTTATACAAATGCTTTACTTTTCAGCAAATGAGCCCTGAACAAAGGGTAAAGAAAATTCACGCCTTAAGAGCTTGTGAAAATTGTCTTTCCTTGACTCACTCAGTGAATAAATGTCGATCCACTTCCTTATGTTTTCGGTGTAAATCTAGGCACCATACATTAATTCATGTTGATTCGAGTTATCGACGAAGTCAAGATGCAGGATCTTCAAATAGGATTCGATCACCACCGCAAAATACCACTTTGTGTTCCACTCCCATGTTACCCTTTGACTCAGACACCAGTTTATCAACTCAAAGTAAGACCACAAACTCAACAGTGTTACTTGGGACTGCGTTGATAAGTTTGAAATCGAAGGATGGAACATTTTCTACGATAAGAGCTCTACTTGATCCAGCTTCTGTTCGCAGCTGTATAACTGAGAGTTGCGCTGCCCAACTAGGCTTAGATATATCTTCAGTACACCAGCCTTTCACTGGACTTGGAGGAGTACCAGTTGTGGTGGGAAAAGGACTGGCAAGGTGTGAGCTAAAACCGCTACATAAGTCGGAGCCTCGTCTGACAACCACCGCAGTAGTAATTCCGGAGATTATTGGACCGACACCGCCTATGCATATTCCTAGGAACTTCACACATAACTACGCCAAATTTGACTTAGCCGATCCCTCTTTCGGGAATCCTGGACCAGTAGATTTTCTACTTGGTGCAGATTTATTTCTACTTGTTTTGTCATCGCAGCCGCATAAATATCGTAAGGAGAGTGTTCTTCACACAATTTTTGGAGATGTCATAATGGGACCTATTTCTTTTAATGAGACTTCAAATTGCTTAGTTTCTCTTTGCACCACCGTTGATCAGATTCGAGACCGCTATCAGATTCTATTACCCGCTTTTGGGAAACCGAGGAAGTCACAACCGCACCTATAGTTAACCCTGAAGATGACCTGTGTGAAAAACATTTTATTTCTACTCATCAAAGAAATAAAGACGGGAGGTACATTGTCTGGTTACCATTCAAACATGATGAGTTAAAATTTCCTGAGTCAAGAACTGTTGCCATTAAACGATTTCTTTCACTGGAACATCATGGATACTGGTTTTCTTTCACTGGTTTTTTTCGAAATCCAGTACTGAAAGAGAATTGTACTCCACTTCTTCGTAAGTATGAGAAATTGGGGCATGTGGAAACTTCCACCGAATCAGCTGCATATATTTTACCCTATTTCTGCGTTCATAACCCGCATTCTAAAACAACTCCTGTACGCGTGGTGTTCGATGGAAGTGCGAAGATGTCTCATCTCTCTTTAAATGATACATTGTATCCTGGACCCAAGCTTCAAAAGCAAGTTCCAGATATTATAATGAATTTCCGACTCTATCCCTTTGTTTTTTGCTGTGACATTATTAAAATGTTTCGTCAAATACTCCTCCACAACGATGATCGTAAATTTACACATATCCTGTATAGAGAAAATCCTGACAAACCTCTACAGGAATACCGCTTAAATACAGTCACTTATGGACTAACGTCATCACCATGGCATGCTCAGAGAGTTTTAGTGCAATTAGCTCGTGACGAAGGTGATGCCTTCCCTGCTGCTGCTCGTGTACTACTGCAAGATACCTTCATGGATGATGTAATTACTGGTTCAGATTCTTTAGAAGAATTGTTGATTCTTGCTGAGGAGTTAATCCAATTGCTTAGGGCCGGCGGATTCGAATTAAGCAAGTGGAAAAGCAACTCGCAAGAGTTTCTGTCTCATGTTAATGCTTCTTCGTTTAGTCCTCTAGTTATCTCTGAAGATCAAACTTGCAAAATTTTAGGCATCCGCTGGGAACCAACGACTGATGTACTCTCTTACAACGTTGTTCTACCCACAAACGCTCGACAGCCTACAAAACGCTCTGTCCTTTCAGTCATAGCAAGCATCTATGATCCGTTAGGATTCCTCTCTCCGCTTACGTTCGCTTATAAATGTTTTATGCAACAACTCTGGACAGCTGGCCTCGAATGGGATGACCCGCTTTCAGATACCCTTCTTGCTAAATGGCAAACGCTGACAAAGGACCTTTCCTGTCTTTCAAAAATTTGTCTTCCACGATGTATACTTCCGCAAAATTACACCTCTATTCTAGTTATGGGTTTCTCTGATGCTTCTGAGCGTGGCTATGGTTGTGTCATCTATTTAAGAGTTTCCTATCACGATTCACCGCCACAAATCTCTTTATTGATGGCCAAATCAAAGGTTGCGCCGCTGAAAGGTGCTACTATTCCCCGTTTAGAACTGGCTGGGGCTCTCTTGCTTGCTCGTTCGATGGAATCTTTACAGCCATTTTTATCAAAACTTAAAATCGATGAGATTCTTCTTCACACAGATTCTAGTATAGTACTTTCCTGGTTAAATAAACCAACCTACACATTAAAAATGTATGTGGGCAACAGAGTTTCTTCTATCTTAGAGCTCACTCAATTAAATCACTGGCGACATATTTCTACCGATAAAAATACCGCAGATATTGTATCCAGAGGTTTGGATCCTGTTTCGTTATCGCAATGTTCAGAATGGTTTCAGGGCCCCGGCTGGATGCATCAAGCTCGCTCCGAGTGGCCTGATCCTGTCTGGTCGCCTGTTCCTAATGATCAATTACCAGAAATTAAATCCACTGATGAAGTTCTTCTAACTAATCTTGAAAAACAAGAAGACATTGAATGGATGACTTATTATTCATCGTTGTATAAAATTCAGCGAGTTCAAACTCAAGTGTCACGTTTTCTCTCTAATTGCCGGTTGAAAGATCCTAAGCTTCGACGATCGTGGAATGAACCTATTACCGTTTCTGAATTACGCTCCGCTTTATTAAACTGTGTTAGACAAGTGCAGATAGCCTATTTCGCTAAAGATATTCTTTTGATTCAATCTAATAAACTTAAATCATCTCCGCTATTACCGCTTTCACCATTTATTGATGCTGACGGATTTCTAAGAGTTGGTGGACGCCTTAAAAACGCTTATTTACCTTATTCCGCACAACACCAGCTACTTCTTCCTAAGCATTGTCATTTAACCCACATGCTGATCGATTATTACCATAAGACCTATCTGCATGCAGGACCGCGAAGTTTAAGAGCCCTTATCCAAAGAAAATTTTGGATTCTCGCGGCCCATTCTGTTATACGCCAACGTATTAGAAGATGCTTATCCTGCTCTAAGCACACATGTGCTACACCTTCACCAATTATGGCTGATCTACCTCCAAGCCGAGTTACGCCGTCACGTGCTTTTTCTCGTTGTGGGGTCGATTTAGCTGGACCTTTTCTTATTAAAGAAAGCTTACGCAGAAATGCTCGCTCATATAAAGCCTATTTTGCCCTCTTCGTTTGCATGGTTACCAAGGCCGTTCATCTGGAGGTATTGACAAGCTTAACTTCTGAATCCTTTATTGCTACTTTGCACCGCTTTGTGTCCCGCCGCGGTCTACCTTCGGATATATATTGCGACCAGGCCACAAATTTTCGAGGTGCTGCCAGAGAGTTGAAGGAAATTATTGAATTTTTGAAGCAGGGTCATAATCAGCGCTCTATTATAACTGAGTTGAGCAAACTAGAAATTAATTTTCATTTCACCTGTCCTAAGGCTCCATTTATGGGTGGAGTTTGGGAGAGTAACATTAAAAATACCAAGACCCACCTTCACAAAGTTGTGGGCAATCGAATGCTTACTCTTGAAGAGTTTGTTACTATTCTTGTTCGTGTCGAGGCTGTACTCAATTCTCGTCCTCTATGCGATATTTCGTCCAGTCCAAATGAGTTAGAGGCACTCACTCCTGGTCATTTTTTAATAGGAGCCCCTCTCGTTGCTACTCCAGAGTTATCCGTTACAGAGTTACCATTAAATAGATTGTCAAGGTGGCAAGAAGTTTCTCGAATAGCCCAACATTTTTGGCAACGCTGGTCCTCTGAATACCTCTTGACACTGCAGCAAAAGGCTAAGTGGTTCTCTAACACTTCTGAAAATCTTCAGGTTGGTCAGTTGGTCTGGTTAAAAGAGGATGGTGCAACTCCTTTAACATTTCCATTGGGTAGAATCGAAGAAGTTTTTCCCAACCCTCTTGACGGCGTTGTACGAGTTGTTTCTGTCCGAACGTCTCGTGGCCTCTTCAAAAGGCCAGTGCGAAAACTCGCACCCTTATTCTTATCAGAATAACCGCGTTTCTCAGTTCTTTTTCTTTCTTTCTTTTTTTTGAAGTGCGTTTTCCTTTTACTTCTGAAGCATACAATTTTAAATTTTCAATTTAACTTTTTTGTTAATACACCTGGTTACTTTTCTTTCAATTGAATTTAATTTTATCAAATTTTCAAGTTATATTCATTTTATTAACTTTTCTTCTTTCAATTTCTACGCTAAAAATATTAACTTAAGAATCATTTTTTGTCACATGATTCTTGGCCGGCGGTTTGGTTGGTAAATTATAAATAATAATAAACAAATAGAGAATGTTTACGCGGTAAATAAATAGTATCGTGTGTGTATCGGCCGCGTTCAATGTCCACACGTTATTTGTCATGGCTGTACTCAATTCTCGTCCTCTATGCGATATTTCGTCCAGTCCAAATGAGTTAGAGGCACTCACTCCTGGTCATTTTTTAATAGGAGCCCCTCTCGTTGCTACTCCAGAGTTATCCGTTACAGAGTTACCATTAAATAGATTGTCAAGGTGGCAAGAAGTGTCTCGAATAGCCCAACATTTTTGGCAACGCTGGTCCTCTGAATACCTCTTGACACTGCAGCAAAAGGCTAAGTGGTTCTCTAACACTTCTGAAAATCTTCAGGTTGGTCAGTTGGTCTGGTTAAAAGAGGATGGTGCAACTCCTTTAACATTTCCATTGGGTAGAATCGAAGAAGTTTTTCCCAACCCTCTTGACGGCGTTGTACGAGTTGTTTCTGTCCGAACGTCTCGTGGCCTCTTCAAAAGGCCAGTGCGAAAACTCGCACCCTTATTCTTATCAGAATAACCGCGTTTATCAGTTCTTTTTCTTTCTTTCTTTTTTTTTTGAAGTGCGTTTTCCTTTTACTTCTGAAGCATACAATTTTAAATTTTTTAATTTAACTTTTTTTGTTAATACACCTGAAGTTACTTTTCTTTCAATTGAACTTAATTTTATCAAATTTTGAAGTTATATTCATTTTATTAACTTTTCTTCTTTCAATTTCTACGCTAAAAATATTAACTTAAGAATCATTTTTTGTCACATGATTCTTGGCCGGCGGTTTGGTTGGTAAATTATAAATAATAATAAACAAATAGAGAATGTTTACGCGGTAAATAAATAGTATCGTGTGTGTATCGGCCGCGTTCAATGTCCACACGTTATTTGTCACCGAGAGCTACCTTGCCACCAGTTGGGTCTGGACTACCGGCACCGACGTGACTAGAGGCCAGATTCATCTCACCGCACCGCCGAGCCGCTTACTCTCGCAACATTCTAATGTAAGGTATATCCGTAGTGTTAGCTTATTAACTATTAACTATACATACATTATCAAGCTACCAAAGACTATTCACCATTTTACCGCCAACCGCAAATACAGTCCTGTGGACAAAATATAGTTTTGAACCAGCTACCCGCATTGGTATGGCCTTAACTTCAGGTTAAATTCAGCTTGAAATAGCCACCTGTAGCTTTAGCCCTAGTCTTGACAAACATATATCTCTCGATGAAATTACAACCTGCATCAACAAAAGTAAATCTAAAAATCACCTGGTCCTGATAAGATACCCTCAGAACTATAGAAGTGTTTACCTCCAAACTGGCTTCATTATCTACAAAATATGTATAATTATATTTTTGATCAAGGTTGTGTGCCTAGAGCTTGGGGCGAGTCGCAATTAAGCCTGATACACAAGAAAGGTGACAAGTCAATTCATGCAAACTACAGACCCATAGCTTTGCTAAACGTAGTTACTAAAATATTCACCAACATCATATCTAATAGACTCTACGATTGGGCTGAATCTAACAACAAACTACCAAAGGAGCAAGCCGGCTTCCAGAGAAACATGGGATGCGCCAACCACATTTTTACTTTGTCCTCAATTGCACAACTGTTCACTCGAACTAAGGGCAGCTACGTACTTGCCATATTTGTAGACTTTCGACGGGCATTTTATTCACTGTCCCACCAAAAACTTTGGCAAAAATTGACCACTATCGGCGTAAGCTACAAAACCATCAAAATAATACAAAGCTTATACAATCAAGCAGTAATTAAAATCCGAATAGGAGGAGAAGTTTCAAATCCCATCGATCTTACTCAAGGAGTTCTGCAAGGAGATCCTTTAAGTCCCTTATTTATTTTATACCTCTCTGATATCGTTCAATTTTTCAAAGACAAGGGAGCCAGAGGATTACAGTTGGGAAGGACATATGAGCTTTTTATGCTGCTCTTTGCTGATGATATTGTAATTCTTGCCGACTCCTGGCATGACGCACAATCTAAATTAAGAACTCTGCTCAAATATTGTGAATTAAATTCTCTGATAATAAATACCGACAAAACTAAAATTTTACCGTTCCACAGATCACCCAAGTTACGTCAACTCAAACCATCTTTTCTAGGAAACACCGAAATAGAATATACCAAACACTACACATACCTTGGCGTCAAATTTTCTGGAAGTGTTAAATTTCTTCAATGCTGTAAAGACATGAAAAATCGGGCCACTCAAGCATCATACAGAGTGCATGATCTGTTAAATCAACAAAATCCTATTCCTTTAATACCAAACAACAGCTGTTCTCATCCATAATCAGTTCTACATTGTTATACGGGTCTGAAGTTTGGGCTTTAAGACATTTAAAAGACATTGAATCTGTTCAACTAGCATACTATAAAAGGCTATTTCATTTGCCGTGGAAAACACCCAACCACTTCGTGCGCCTTGAGCTTAACCTTTTATCCTTAAGCTCATCAGTTCTGAAGCGAGCTCTCAAATGCCTTCAATCTATCCTCGACAAACCACAGGACGACATTTCACAACTATGCCTCTGCGAACTTATTAATCAGGATCAAAGACCAAACAATAAATTAGATTACAACTGATTTTCTCAGCTTATGTCACACCTCAGCAAAATAGGAATAGAAAATATCAACTCATCCGATAAAGTCACCAACTATCTAATTAAAAATATAACCAGGACTTGGTCAAACCATCAAATATCACTCGATGTTGAGTCATCAATTGCATCCTCTTACAATCCTACCTCCAGACAGATCAGTACTTTAGGCATCGGTGAGGAATATGTGGCAAAAAGGATGTCAATTCATAAATTGAGAATAATGTGCCAACTTCGACTCAGCAACAAATTAACCGTCAAGTTGTTTCATCAAGGAAACAAATATATAATCAAAACAGATCAACTTTGTTCAATATGTAATCTGCAGCAGTATGAAAATCTATGTCACTTTTTTTTTATTTGTCCTCATTTCAAACCTTTCAGGGCACAATTTTTTAGTAAATATTCATTTAACTCTCCTTACAACGAAGACAGTGTAATTCAATTACTTGATAACCTATCAACTGAGAAAATCAATGATATCTATTACTACACAGTAAGAGCCCTTAAGATAAGGTCATTTCTGCTTAACGAATAACTTCCTTCTTCTCAAATTGTATTTGTTTTATTCATTGCCCATTGCCAAACTTTTTATAATATCTTTTATGTTGTACGAGGCAACAAGGTTTTGTGCTGTATTTTTAATTATTTATCCTTGAGTATTTTATTTTATTTATTGATTTATTTCTTTAAGTCATGTAATGTAAAAAAAAAAGAATTCTTATTGTTTCCTCTAGAGCTTTTCCTTAAATTGTTTGTTATTTTAAGCAGCACACATTTTAATTTCTGTAACTGGATGGAATCTAATCTACTATTTGTACAGTTTTGTAAAAACTTTTGCAAATATACAAATTCTTATTCTTATTCTTATAGACTCACTCGTAACAGGAGAATCTCCCCTAAGGAAAAGAGGGTGACATCAGGTACATACAGGATTAGGAGGGGATAACGTAGCCTACGAAAGGTTAGAATTCAGAATTGGGACTACTTTTATTGCTCATCGTCTCTAGGTGCGCTCTTGAGGTCTTTTATGTGCCAGTTTCCAACTTTGCGTCCGTCAATACTTTCAAGTTCATAGACCAATGGAGAGATCTTCCGCACGACTCGGGCTTCCTCGACTTCAGTGAAAGTTTTGCTGCTACATGGTTGGCTGCGTCGGATTGTGGGTATGTTTTTCGCCATACCGTGTCTCCAACTACATAGGAACCGGGGCGTCGACGAAGATTATAATTGTGGCTACTCTTCAGGTGGGCGGCCGCAAGCCTGGCTCTCATATCCTGTCTTATGTGGTTGACAGTTTTGATCTCTGAGGTTCAGTCTGGAGTACCGTCCGTGTCATCCGGTTGAGCCAAGGTGTGTTCTACTAGGCCAGAGCTTTTCATACTCCTGCCGAAGCCTAATTCACCTTATTATCCAATAATTGACACTGTCTAACAAACAACCACCTTAATGTCCAATAACTGATTCTGTCCAATAAGCGAACACATTACTGACCAATAATTAAAGTCCAGTGACGGTACACCTCTAAAAGATACAGACTAGTAATGGTAAACTTCTAACACACACACAGACCCACTAAAGGTACACCTCTAATACATGCAGACCCTGTGTTGGTACACTTGTAACGCAAACAAACCCAAAGGTACACTTCTAACACAAAAAAACCCAAAGGTGCACTTCTAACACAAACAAACCCAAAGGTACACGTCAAATACGTACCAACCCTGAGTTGGTACACCTCTAATACATATAAACCCAGTGGCGGTACACTTCTAACGCAAACATACCTAAAGGTACACGTTTAACACATACAGACCTTGTGTTGGTACACCTCTAATACATACAGACCCTGTGTTGGTACACTTCTAACACAAAAAAACCCAAAGGTACACTTCTAACACAAACAAACTCAAATGTACACTTCTAACACAAACAAACCCAAAGGTATACTTCTAACACAAACAAACTCAAATGTACACTTCTAACACAAACAAACCCAAAGGTATACTTCTCACACAAACAAACTTAAATGTACACTTCTAACACAAACAAACCCAAAGGACCGCTATTACTTTCTAAAAATAAGACGTAATAGTTAATGTATAATATTTTTGCCCAATATTATGTAATAATTCCAAAATACAACGTAATAAATGTGTGTTTACATTTATAAGACGTAATACTAAATGTTGTGCAATACCTTCATAACACGACGCAATTACTGTGTAAATAATAATGTTTATATAAAAATGTAAAAACACGAAAAATGGTAAATATCTCCTAAACGGTTGATTTTTAGAGCAAAATGGAGAAAATCCTGAACATTCTTCGACCAAAAGTAAAGATATCACTTTTCGGAAATTTTTTATTGACAAAATACGTTTTTTTTATAATTATGGTCTTTTCGATGTATTAATATGGTTTTTTCCGGTTCAATGGCAAAAAAAAAAAAAAAAAAAAAAAAAAAAAAAACAACTACCTCAGAAGTTTGTACATGTGTTTTGAGAATATCAGAACCATAGGATAGTTCAAAGTAAGCTTTTTAGTATTTTAAAAAACACCATCAATAGGGTACTACCTAAACTATACAGTATACAGTATGGCCTACGGACCCTCGCTGTGTGCTGCCTAGCACACACTTAACCTGTTTATTTTTATATAAAAAAAAGTGGTTAGACTAAGGTATATAAACGTCGAGTATATTTCCTTTGTCTAAATAACTTTTACGACGAAGGGATATTTAATCTAATGTACATTGGGACAAAGGAATATCACAGTTTTGTATGTAAAAATGAGACATTCCTTTGTCCCAAAGCATGTTGAACTCAACATTTCTTTGTCTTAAATGGTAGTTAGACTAAGGCATATGAAGTCTACTTTATTTATTCCTCTGTCTAAATAATTACTACGTCAATGGGTATTTTGTCTAATGAACATTGGGACAAAGGAATATCACACTTTTATACATAAAAGTTGTACAAATAAATATAGTGTGTGAGTAATAATCGATTATATAAATATATGTAGGTACCTTTAATATTATAATCGATTATAAAAATGTTTGGAAGAGCATATGTTTTAAATGGTTATTATGTGCTGGAATTAAAAAAAAAAAAAAAAAAAAAAATTGTTTATTCTAAGTGAATCCCCTACCTTTATAAACCCCCTGTTTCCCAACATTTCCCGTATATACGTGAGTGGATATTTTAAATAACAATCAATTTACTTTACCTGAGAGAGCCTGGTTAAAAGTTGTTAAATTGTAAAACGGAACAATATAATAAAAAAACCGAAGTCAATCGGACAATTAGAACTAGGTGGATGTTCAAGTCCATATTATTTACCATAACTTGTATTTTTTTGGGGAAAAATGCAAGTTTTTTTAAGTACATATTTCGTCCAGGTTGACAATAATTATAGGTCAACTCGGGTGGATCAAAATCATTCCACTCCAGTTATACTCCCTTTAATGGTGAATAGGGATGGAAATTATAAAAGTGGGGGAGGGGGGGGGGCTNGGCTTTACTTCTCTTACCCTGCTGGCTTAACTTCTCTTACCCTGCTGGCTTTACTTCTCTTACCCTGCTGGCTTAACTTCTCTTACCCTGCTGGCTTTACTTCTCTTACCCTGCTGGCTTAACTTCTCTTACCCTGCTGGCTTTACTTCTCTTACCCTGCTGGCTTAACTTCTCTTACCCTGCTGGCTTTACTTCTCTTACCCTGCTGGCTTAACTTCTCTTACCCTGCTGGCTTTACTTCTCTTACCCTGCTGGCTTAACTTCTCTTACCCTGCTGGCTTTACTTCTCTTACCCTGCTGGCTTAACTTCTCTTACCCTGCTGGCTTTACTTCTCTTACCCTGCTGGCTTAACTTCTCTTACCCTGCTGGCTTTACTTCTCTTACCCTGCTGGCTTAACTTCTCTTACCCTGCTGGCTTTACTTCTCTTACCCTGCTGGCTTAACTTCTCTTACCCTGCTGGCTTTACTTCTCTTACCCTGCTGGCTTAACTTCTCTTACCCTGCTGGCTTTACTTCTCTTACCCTGCTGGCTTAACTTCTCTTACCCTGCTGGCTTTACTTCTCTTACCCTGCTGGCTTAACTTCTCTTACCCTGCTGGCTTTACTTCTCTTACCCTGCTGGCTTAACTTCTCTTACCCTGCTGGCTTTACTTCTCTTACCCTGCTGGCTTAACTTCTCTTACCCTGCTGGCTTAACTTCTCCAGTCAATAAATTCACACATGAGACCAAATAATTTTCTTCTGTGTTTCAGAAGGATCAATGGATTTGTCGCATCGGTGAATCTGGATAACGTCGAAGGAGGACCTTAGGACAACCTTCGACATGATACTTTTTTGGACCCCTCATCTTCTCTATTTAATTTTGGTAATTAAATGTATTATCAATATTAATCCTTTATGGTAACATAGTTGCTACTAAGAATTTAAGATGTTTCGTGGATTCAAAATTCTAGCTGAGCTCAAACTTTGATATGCTTGGATGAAGATATTCGTAGTGTGAGATAACATAACCACCAACATAAATTATACCTATCATTCATTGGAATACATAGTAAATAATTTTCAAATAACGCTCTAATGAAAAAATTTTAATATAAGAATTTAAAATTCCATTTTCCATTTTAGCCCTGCCAGTGAAGAGGATTGTCAAAGTTTATTGAATCAGATTAAAAATTTAAGGGCGGCTAGGCACTTGCGATTTTAGCCGACAAGAGGATGTACCCAATATTTTTTACCCCGTTTCATTAAAAAACAGTGCTATAACACAACCTTTTTCGATGAGATTAATTATTTAATTACTCATACATTAACTAGTACAGAAGTGACAATAACTTGTTACCGAATTTTATTGTTTGTGTAGTTTGGTTTATCAAACGTACCTTGAATGTTTATGTATTGAGTAAAAGTAAGATTACGTTCGATAATTTGGATGTTTTGGAAAGAGGCATTAGGATTAGCAGTTTTTAAACAATTGTTATCTCAGCAAGATTAGGCTAAAATGCGAACGGTGTCCATCTCTAACGTCTCGGTTTGTTTACAACGATAACGGGCCGATCAGTCTGCCCAGGCCTACGACACGATACAACCGGTCTACTCTAATCCCACCCGTTCTTTTCGACACGGTCGGATCCAATGAACTATTTGTGTGTTGTTTCGGGATCTATGGTGATGGTGTCGACTTTTCCTTTTTAAGGGATTAATCCATATAGGAATTATTTTGGGCCTGTCAAGCTCAGTGGCATGCGTCTTGCCACGCGGTGTTTACTGTGAAGAATTCTCTCCCTCTCGGAAAAGAAGAACATCTGGAGGAATAGTGCACTGCCGCTGAAACTGGCCCTGATGGATGGAGAGCTGGTTATAGTTATCTGGTAGCTCAGGTTTTGGACTCTAAAAAATTATTAATAATTAAATTATTATTAGGTGGATTGATTAAATATTAATGCTAATTAATAATAATTAATGAATATTAATTTTATTAGCAATTAATATTAATTAATAAATATTAATTTTTTAGTAATTAATATTGANCGACGTAGTTCCTCTTTTTTCACAAGTTATCTGAAATGTGCTTTTCCTCTCTGTGGACGTGATTATCATTACTCTTTTTCCATGTAAGAAGCTCCAATTTCACCAATCGTGTGCGCCGTTACGGTTCGATCCGATCGTACAAAGAAATCTACCAGACCACGTCGCTGAAGAAACGATTAAGTCAGGTAACTTCCCTACCTCCTCTTCTTCTTTTTCTCTTCCTCTCTCAAACATTAATTGGTCCTTTACGGCCGCATTTTCCATACAGTCTTAGAAAATCTCTTCTATAAAATCTCTTTAAAAGAAAAATCTCTAACTCTTACCCCCTCCCCTCTCCTCTTAGCATCCGATATTTCCAATATTTTCTTAAAAAACCTCTACTTCTTTCCCTCTCTTCTTTCCTCTATTTTTTTCATTTTCTGTTTAAATTGAACCTCTCAGTATTTCTCTTTTCTAAAAGTTATTATATGGTATTTAAGGCGATTGTTCACTTCGGTAAA
Organism: Gerris buenoi; assembly: GCA_001010745.2. Taxonomy (NCBI): domain Eukaryota; kingdom Metazoa; phylum Arthropoda; class Insecta; order Hemiptera; family Gerridae; genus Gerris; species Gerris buenoi. The sequence goes on from KZ654479.1 coordinate 20,785, forward strand.
ACGGGTTTGTTAGTTGTGGTGATAACTATTACTTTCCTCTACCTCTACATCGATAGTTACGGTTACGATTTAAGTATTCATTCTTTTGTTCCTTATTCAATCAACCAATTTAATCTCATGGGTGTTTTATTTAAGAAGGTTGCAACTCTGAAATCAGCTGGTATTCCTTATCTTCATAAAACTATCATTATATCGTTGATTATATCTCCATCTGTTTGTTTACCAACAAACCCGACCGTTCAACATTTCTCTTATCTTACCTTAGCCTTATTATTATCTCATTATTAACATATTATGCTGGTCCTGAATAAAGTAGCACAAAATAGATAAATGATAATAGAAACTATCCTAGACCAGGTAGGTGTTCAGCTCTGAGAAGAGTCCCACTGTTCTGTTCAAAACAGGAAACTTCACCAAGGTGAATAACTTAAGATTGGTGGTAGGAAGTAGGCAGACAGACAGAATAAAGGAACTTTAAGTTAGTGATGGACATTGTCCATTTAAATAAAATAATATAATTAAAGAAACAGAAAATAAATTGAGGGTATTTTATAAAATAGAGTAAAGTGTAAAATCTTAGTGATTGGACAACAGTTATGGGGCCAGCAACACTGGTGAATCAACCAAAATAATAAGGTTAACTGATTCAAACAATCAAAATAAATGGGTAGGACTAACCCGGTCCCTTACTGCCCTAACTCCGCGTAACAGTGAAACCTTATAGCCTTATCTCCGCCTCAGCTGTTAACGCTAGGGGTTATGATTTGGTTGGTTCTTGATCCGATTTGACTTTGAGCGGAATTTCTGGCTCCGATGTGTCCTCGGGCCAGAATTCTGGATCCCGTTGATGGTCCACCCCAAGACCTTCAATTACCCCCACTATCTCCAACCACCCCCAAACACCCCGAACCACCTTCAATCACCCTCCACCACCTCCAACCACCCCCCACCACCCCGAAGCCTGATGTCTTACCTGAACACGAATACGATAAAGATGTCGGCCTGCGAAACGTCTGACGCGGGGCGACACCGCGGGCATCACCGTGGGGCGTCAGCATGTACCAGTGTACGAGGTGAGGTGAAGAAGCCGGTCTGACACGGGGCGAAAGCGCAGGGCCCCAAAATTATTTCGGGGGGCCCCTTTTTCAAAGTTTCCCGCTTGTGCGTCACATGTAGCGGTGGACGAGGTACGTCGAAGAAGCCGAATGCTGTCTGCGAAACGTCGACGTGTGCGAGTGTCGCTTTCATATTATATCATTTTATAGTATTACTTTTCTATTGAATATTAATACTCATTAATATTAATAATGAATGGGGGGGATGGAATAAGATTCCAATAATGGAAGACCACAACCAAATTGCTCCCAACGATCATTCATATTATCAGGAGGAGTTTCATCCCAACCAAGTCGGAGGATTTTGGGAGATTTTCCCATTAACTGCTATAGATATTGGATTAGCCACTTGCCGAAAATTTTAACTGGACAGACATAGCCCAGAGGGTCATACAGGCGAGCAAGATCAGACAATATCGTCCGTGTTAAGTATTGAAGGTTTAATTTAAACCTCCTTCTATCTCCCTTCTCCTTTCCCGCAATTTCCCTATACCTGGATCCTTTTCTGCGCTTTTAAGTGTCATCTCCCCTCCCTTGTTCTTCCTCGCCACTGCCTCCTATCGATCTACCCCTTTCTCTTCTCGTCCTCTCTCAGGTACGCGTCACGTCGGGCCGACGTAGTTCCTCTTTTTTCACAAGTTATCTGAAATGTGCTTTTCCTCTCTGTGGACGTGATTATCATTACTCTTTTTCCATGTAAGAAGCTCCAATTTCACCAATCGTGTGCGCCGTTACGGTTCGATCCGATCGTACAAAGAAATCTACCAGACCACGTCGCTGAAGAAACGATTAAGTCAGGTAACTTCCCTACCTCCTCTTCTTCTTTTTCTCTTCCTCTCTCAAACATTAATTGGTCCTTTACGGCCGCATTTTCCATACAGTCTTAGAAAATCTCTTCTATAAAATCTCTTTAAAAGAAAAATCTCTAACTCTTACCCCCTCCCCTCTCCTCTTAGCATCCGATATTTCCAATATTTTCTTAAAAAACCTCTACTTCTTTCCCTCTCTTCTTTCCTCTATTTTTTTCATTTTCTGTTTAAATTGAACCTCTCAGTATTTCTCTTTTCTAAAAGTTATTATATGGTATTTAAGGCGATTGTTCACTTCGGTAAAACGGGTTTGTTAGTTGTGGTGATAACTATTACTTTCCTCTACCTCTACATCGATAGTTACGGTTACGATTTAAGTATTCATTCTTTTGTTCCTTATTCAATCAACCAATTTAATCTCATGGGTGTTTTATTTAAGAAGGTTGCAACTCTGAAATCAGCTGGTATTCCTTATCTTCATAAAACTATCATTATATCGTTGATTATATCTCCATCTGTTTGTTTACCAACAAACCCGACCGTTCAACATTTCTCTTATCTTACCTTAGCCTTATCATTATCATTATTTACGTATTTATTATAACAAATAATCTTATTTTTATTTTTCCTTTTGATTTATTATTTAAAGGCTTTATAAAACAATTTCTTTTTTTTTGNAAAAAGATACCTGGACCGCGTACCAATGTTAATGGCGCTTTTACGAGTACAGAATACCCTCAGACGTCCATCGGTATTCTGACAGCACTTTACCCTCAGACGTCCATCGGTATTCAGACAGCACCTCCACCCGAAACCGAATTTAATCGAGAACTAGAATCTTTCGAATACAGCCCGGAAAAATCGGTCCGCGAATCGTTTGCTGATCAGTCGATGCAGGAAAAGTCTGAAATAATGAGCGAGTTGCCCATATTCTCTCGTCCATACATCGAAATGCTTCTCTCGGACCATGTCAACTTGGACCCTGTCAACGGAGTCCGATTAAACGAGAATAATGAGTTGCAAATAGGCGACGCTGCGGTAGATATCGATCCCATCGGAGCGGATATACTTTTGTCTAAGGATATCGAGGATATCGTTGGTAATGTTACACGTCAACTCGTTGGAGAATTCGAAGGAACCCCTGGATTCTATTCGCTTTTATTAGTAACCCGGGTTACTATACCGAAAGAGACGAGGAAAATTACAGAAAAATACCATTTCTTTCCGACACGATAACAAAGGCACGTCTTGGGACAGATAGGTTGTCTCACAAATTCAAAACTGTAATCGATAAATTTGTCGAGGACTCGACTGAGTTCACGGATTATTGAATACGGTTGTTTTTACCAGAACAAACATGTCTCGTTTTACATCGTTTGCAGCCGACAGAGATTGATTCCAGACGTTACTTCCGCTCGAAAGGAGACAATAAACGTTCCTTTTTTGTTATTGTTCGCTTCAAGTTTCATATTACCCTTGATAAGAGTTAAGGTAGTGGACAAAATCAACGTTTTTGTTTAGTCTTCATCTGACTTCCGCAACATACACTACGCCTCCAGTGAAGAAGTCTTTCAGTTTCCTCGGAATGAGAGAAAATATAGAGTATGATTATCCGTGGGCGCTTGTATGCCTCGAAACTGTGACTGGGCCGGACGATTCGAGACTTCCTAAAGAGTTGACCGTCTCTACATCGGATATGACATATCACTACGTTCTACGCATACCGAGAAAGCTGATTCAATACGACAACAGTTATACATACAAAACTAGACATAGAAATGTAAGA
>KZ654482.1:6014-19037 GCA_001010745.2 Gerris buenoi
ATACATATTTTTTACATTCACCTCATATTCAATTTCACCTCAGAAATGCATAAAACCGCTGTTTTGAGAGGTCATATTTTCAAAATTATATGGACCCCCTCCATAAATACCCCCCATTAATTAACTGCAGACGACGCCCATGCAATGGCTAAGCTAAAAAAATATATCAAAAAGTCAACATATGTATGTGTGTGTGTGTATGTTCTTTATACAAATCTGCAGTTTTAATCCGACCTCGATGAAAATTTGCACACTTGCCCCTTGCCCTTAAAAGAAAGGGGAAAATTTCTGTCTACATAAATTTTCGAAATTTAAATTTTGGTACACAGGGGTGCGGGGTACAAGTAATGGATGCGGGTCTAAGTAATTACTTTAGGAGTCATTATTGTTACTTATAGTTTTGTCATATTTTCATTTAAGAGGGGGTAAATTTGGGATATTTTCAAATTATTTTATCACCTGATATTCAATTTCACCTCAGAAATGCATAAAACCGCTGTTTTGAGAGGTCATATTTTAAAAATTTTCCGGGTTCAAAAGTTTTTTTTTTTAAATAATATTGCATAGTGGCGATTGATTGATCTATTTAATCTACAATGATTACCTAGGTGCACAACTTTATTGTATTACAATTACTATTTTTTTAAATTTTGTATTAAAAGGAAAATGTGTACATATGTTCGTCCTTTTTTGCCAACGAACTACACTATAAGTTTACTTTTATGACAAATGACAAAGTATTAAAGTCAAATGTCACCTCAGAAATGCATAAAAGCCGCTGTTTGAGAGGTCATATTTTCAAAATNTACTAGACTGACATGATAGTTCTATCGTGGAAGAACTATCACCGTGTAAACGGGCCCTAAGAGGTCGGGAAGGAATTAATTTTATGGTAAACTTTTAGGGAATGTTCAATGTTCAATATTTATTAAATAATCACAAAAACGCGATATAACTAACAAATGGAAAAAACTCGATCACGTACTTAATTATTTTCTCATTAATGAGAAAGTTAGTTTAGTACGAGTTTTTGTAAAAACAAAATACTTATCCAGTGTTGCCCCATTGCAGTAGGATAACCCAGCCCTGTCCAACTCCCTAGGGTGGGGGTTTGACCAAGTTTGCCCGATAGTAACGCCTCTTCAGTGCCACGGAAAAAAGTGGAACTAACTAAAAACCATCGATATATAATAATATATCGATAGGCTAAACCCCAAGCCAAGCGGACTGATTCAATTCAAACATCAACAGCCATTTTATGTTTAACTCTTGCGAACGAAGCATTATGCATTTGCTCATGTGTCTTTCACACGGTGTTTTGAGTTATTTCTCTTTATGTTTAACATTAAAGTTATTTTCTTATTAACGTTTGCGGTTTTTGTTTCTTTCAGAATGGGCAGGTCTTGTGATGTTTTTGGCTGTTCAAGTTAAGCACCTCTGGTGAAATGCTTTGATTTGCCTGAAGACGAAAGAAGGTTCGTTATAATTTTTTGTATAATATTTCAACTTAAAATATGTATAATGTATAAATCTTTATTTTGTCTATGTTAGGGTTGCCAGACGTCCCGGTTTTCCGGGATTGTCCCGGTTTTGGACTCAAAGTCCCGGTGTCCCGAAGACACTTTTCGGGACGCCAAAATGTCCCGGTTTTTACTGGAGACGTAATATAATAATAATTTAGGAGCAAGAAAAAGCCGATAATTTATGCATTTCGATAAATTCAATAGTTTTCTTTTTTGAAAATACGTAAAGCGCCAATTTCAAGGGAAAATAATGGAATGATAACTTTCTTAATATTAAAGTTGTTCTTTTCGACCTGACCTAACCACAACCTTTCAATATTTTCCTAAGAAAGTGGCGCTTTACGTGTTTTTTAAATTAAAAGAAAACTAATGAATTTATCAAGATGCTTCAACCAGAATCGTTTTTATAATATAAAAAGGAATAGCTTAAAATAAGCCGTAAGTCCGTAAGTAAATCGAACAATTAGTGCAGAGTCGAACCGATAGTTGTAAGCCAAATAGTGCAGATGTATCTATCAATTTTTTTACGTTTTATTTATTTACAGTGGCGTATCCAGGGGGGAGGGGCAGGGGACACGTGCCCCCTAGAGTAAAAAAAAAATACCGTTATATATTTTTTTAATACATATTTTTTACATTCACCTCATATTCAATTTCACCTCAGAAATGCATAAAACCGCTGTTTTGAGAGGTCATATTTTCAAAATTATATGGACCCCCTCCATAAATACCCCCCATTAATTAACTGCAGACGACGCCCATGCAATGGCTAAGCTAAAAAAATATATCAAAAAGTCAACATATGTATGTGTGTGTGTGTATGTTCTTTATACAAATCTGCAGTTTTAATCCGACCTCGATGAAAATTTGCACACTTGCCCCTTGCCCTTAAAAGAAAGGGGAAAATTTCTGTCTACATAAATTTTCGAAATTTAAATTTTGGTACACAGGGGTGCGGGGTACAAGTAATGGATGCGGGTCTAAGTAATTACTTTAGGAGTCATTATTGTTACTTATAGTTTTGTCATATTTTCATTTAAGAGGGGGTAAATTTGGGATATTTTCAAATTATTTTATCACCTGATATTCAATTTCACCTCAGAAATGCATAAAACCGCTGTTTTGAGAGGTCATATTTTAAAAATTTTCCGGGTTCAAAAGTTTTTTTTTTTAAATAATATTGCATAGTGGCGATTGATTGATCTATTTAATCTACAATGATTACCTAGGTGCACAACTTTATTGTATTACAATTACTATTTTTTTAAATTTTGTATTAAAAGGAAAATGTGTACATATGTTCGTCCTTTTTTGCCAACGAACTACACTATAAGTTTACTTTTATGACAAATGACAAAGTATTAAAGTCAAATGTCACCTCAGAAATGCATAAAAGCCGCTGTTTGAGAGGTCATATTTTCAAAATTTCCCCGGACCCCCCGGAAGGGGAGTGTCCCGGTTTTTACATTCAGAAATCTGGCAACCCTAGTCTATGTATGTATTCGTGTCTACGTATAATCGTTAAATCTTTATTATTATTATTACTTTGGTAAATCTTATTTATCCAGCGACTCGACTTATATTTTGTCAAAGGGATATTTAATTCTCCTATGTACAAATCACACTTACGTTATTTCCTTGATGCATAAATCATACAAATGTAGTGTTTGACAAAGTGTAACAAAAATAAAGTATTACAGTTATACTTACTTAATACTGGTTAATTCTTAACCGTAGCATTAACTTAAGATTAGCCCAACTCTCCTATGTTTAAATTATTTATGTACCTACAATCTCTTAAATGTATGTTTAAAATTACCAAATCTAATCCATAGAGCGCAATACAGTCAAGAATCGCTTGACACCACAATTTCGCTTTATTTATACACTTAATTTATAAATTATTTAGGTAGAGATTATTATCGTCGTTGCCGTGGAAAAACCTGCTATGTGCAATTTTTTTGGTTTTTGTTTTATTTTTCAGAAGTTTATAGGGAAACAGGTTATCTTTCTATTGAAGAAAAACCTGGAATGTGAATTTTTTTAATAGATTTTTAATTAATTCATCTTCAGACGCAGGCGTCATTTTCAGCTATGTGAATTTTCAAATGAAAACTTGTGTAAAATATTTATTTCATTTAAAATTAATTTAATAAAGCATTAATTACATAACACATATTTGAAGTCTTTGGAAAATAAATTCCTTTAAGGCATAAAGCTGAAGGCTGTTTAAACATAAATATCGAAGCATTTAGTGTCACACAATAGTGGTTAGATTTTTGTTACCTCTCTTCTATTAAATTATTGAAATTTACACATAGCAGGTTTTTCCACGGCAACGACGTTATGTTTAAAAAAGTGTATTTGTTTCAGATTAATACATTTGAAAGCTTATATCATTATAATTAATACATTTTAGAGGTGATATCCCTTTTTCTAAATAATACATTCGAGTGATTTTATTTTGACAGTCTCCAAAGAACTGAGCGTTCTTTGGAGACTAGTGCAGCTGGGCAGCAGCTGGACCAGCACCAGACACGCAGCTACTATCTGAAACTTAGAAACCTAATCTTTCCAACAGCCACTCCCTCATTCTGATTCATACACTTACAAAATATTTGATCATGGAATTGGTTCATTGTTTTTTAATCTCCCTGTTAATAGCTGAAGGCTGTTTAAACATATATATCGAAGCATTTAGTGTTACACAATAGTGGTTAGATTTTTGTTACCTCTCTTCTATTAAATTATTGAAATTTACACATAGCAGGTTTTTCCACGGCAACGACGTTATGTTTAAAAAAGTGTATTTGTTTCAGATTTATACATTTGAAAGCTTATATCATTATAATTAATACCTTTTAGAGGTGATATCCCTTTTTTTAAATAATACATTCGAGTGATTTTATTTTGACAGTCTCCAAAGAACTGAGCGTTCTTTGGAGACTAGTGCAGCTGGGCAGCAGCTGGACCAGCACCAGACACGCAGCTACTATCTGAAACTTAGAAACCTAATCTTTCCAACAGCCACTCCCTCATTCTGATTCATACACTTACAAAATATTTGATCATGGAATTGGTTCATTGTTTTTTAATCTCCCTGTTAATATATATATGTCTGTGTATTCATGTGTCATCTGTGGAGTGAAGGCACCTGGGGTAAATGACTAAAAAAAAATTTAGTTTCAATTTGAGCTTCTAGGCATCAGCCCTAAATGGTCTTAAACTAAAAAGTTGAAAAAAATTAGTCCAATTAATTAATAAACAGGGTGTTCTTTCTATGAATTTTCCAAAATATGTTAAGAGTGATGTTAAGTTGTTCAAAATTAAAAGTTATGATACATTTTCAGTTTGAAAATAGCTTCATTTTACTTTTTATGCCATCTATTTATATGTATTTTTTTGTTTTTTCANACACGGTGTTTTGAGTTCTTTCTCTTAAATTATCTTCTTAACGTTTGTGGTTTTAGTTTCTTTGAGAATGGTCAAGTCTTGTGGTGTTTTTGGCTGTTCAAGTAAAGCACCTCAGGGGAAATGCTTTGATTTGCCTAAAGATGAAAGAAGGTTCGTTATCATTTTTTATTTAATATAAATCTTTATTTTGTCTATGTATAATCGTTTCTAGGTATGTATTCGTGTCTCTTAAATGTATGTATAAATTTACCAAATCTAATCTGTAGTGCGCAATACAGTCATGAATCGCTTGGCACCACAATTTCGCTTTATTTATTATACACTTATGTATAAATTATTTAGGTAGAGATTATTATTGTCGTTGCCGTGGAAAAACCTGATATGTGCAATTTTTTTGGTTTTTGTTTTATTTTTCAGAAGTTTATAGGGAAACAGGTTATCTTTCTATTGAAAAAACCTGGAATGTGAATTTCTTAATATATTTCTAATAAATTCAGACGCAGGCGTCATTTTCAGCTATGTGAATTTTCAATTGAAAACTTTTGTGTAAATTATTTATTTCATTTAATATTAATTTAATAAAGCATTAATTACATAACACATATTTGAAGTCTTTGGAAAATAAATTCCTTTTAGGCATAAGGCTGTTTATACCTAAATATCGAAACATTTTGTGTGATTTTGGTTACCTCTCTCCTGTAAAATTATTGAAATTGCACATAGCAGGTTTTTCCACGGCAACGACGTTATGTTCAGGTAAAGACGGATTGTACGTGCCCCACGTTTGAGGTTAGGTGATAAAATCCCGTATATTAAATTAAAAACCTTAATTTTGTGTACCCTAGAATTTTCAATAGCCGCTTCGCGGTGCTCCGCTCATTTTCTGGAGAAAAACAACCCTCCTGTATAAACCAGGTAGGGGTAAAACTCAAAAAAAATTCTGGGGCACTAAAAAAATTTAGTTGCAATTTGAGCTTCTAGGCATCAGCCCTAAATGGTCTTACTTCAACTAAAAAGTTGAAAAAATTAGTCCATTTAATTAATATACAGGGTGTTCTTTCTATGAATTTTCCAAAAAATGTTAAGAGTGATGTTAAGTTGTTCAAAATTAAAAGTTATGATACATTTTCAGTTTGATCACCCAAGTACAAATTCCTAATTGTCCATGCTTTGAATCCAATAAGATTACAAAAACAAACAAGGGAAATAAAATTTTAATGAGTGAGAATGTGTCCTAAGCGAGTTATAATCGAAAAATGCAAATTTTATCGAGAAAATAGCTTCATTTTTTCATTTTACTTTTTATGCCATCTATTTATATGTATTTTTTTGTTTTTTCAGATGGATGTTTGAACCTATGCAGATGAGCTTCAAACCCTGAATTTTTTCTCACCTGTAATCAGTCGACCCTCACAACATATAAAACTCATTTTTTTAAACCCTTCCACATAAAAAAATAAATAAAGACAATTATTTACTTAACTACATTCACTAACCTTAAATTCACTTAAATTTCTGTAAATTAACTTTAGTTTTCAAGATAAGAGTATTTTTTATTGCTTAACTATGTATTAAAACATTGTATTTAACCTTATTGTACTTATGTGAATAAAACAGGCTTTTTATTTAATTCTGTTTCTATAATGCTTATATTCGATGGTGTTGCGCCAAAAGGGCCAATCTGCATTTTGTATTTGAATTCTAAAACTTGAATAGCAAAATTATTAATATGTTTTATTAAAAATTATTAATATGTATTTGAATGCCTTATTTATATTTTTATTCATTTAAAATATATTTGGGTACCTAATTAATAAGTCAAAATAACCAAATTTATTTTATTAATTATAAATAAAAAAAACAAATGTGATATTAGTTGCAGATTGGTCCTTGTGGATTTTTGCAGATTGGCCCTTTTGGCGCAACACCATCGAATATTTCAACCCTTCCTATTATTTTTAATAAGATTTATATTAGAAGTTGGTTGTTCTTTTTAATACAGAGGGAATATATGAAATCCTTAACATTATAATATTATGGGATATTGATATTTTCATGTTTGAGCTATAGGAAAATATACACTTGTGTAAATTATTTTAAATTTGATTTGCTGAATTCATAATTATTATTATCTAACTATTCAGGTTCGTTATGTAGGTAATATAATTAATATTTCAAGGCACTGAAATATGTATATCTTTTATGATATGGATAAAAAAAAGAAATGAACATTTTAATTTTGAAACGCGAGGAGGAAAAGAAATTAGCTTATGATTGGATTTGAAATTCCCGGCTTTTTTGGCGGGCATTAGTACTACGTTTTCCCACAGCACGGAGGAGGCGCTACTGTCTTGTCAAAACTTTCTGAAGAGGGGAGTTGACTATCTCTAGTATTATATATCGCTGGTTTAAATGTGTTTTCTCTTTTTGCTTCTTTTTATTTTTGCTAATCTTTAAATTTCTTTTTATTATTTAGTTTTTGTGAAACATAGACCTTTATCGGCACTCTTTTACTTTGTTATTCACCTTTTTTATTTTAAAAATGAAATGAATTTGGTGGGTAATTTTGTGACTAATAATAGCAATAAATATATCAAAACTGAAAGATGAAAAGTTAGATTTCCTTTGTACAACAGTTCATTATTAAAAATATACCACCCTTTGTCCTATTTGCCATCGTTATTTTATTTACTTTGTTATGAATCCTACTTTTCAACAATTTATGGATACGACGTAGTTGTTATTTTTGGCTGGATTGCAGGAGACGATACGGTAGGGAATCGCTTGGCGGCACAACTTTGCTTAATTTATACACTTGAGAGATAATATTCCTCTGTAATAGTACATTTGTATGATATAAACATTTGAGAAATTATAATAAATATAGTGTGTGATTTGTTCATAGGAGAGTTGATATCCCTTTGTCAAAAGAATACGTTGGAGTAAGGCCCCACTATCTTTTCTACAGACCGTAGCATACATATTCTTAGTTTTACCGTTATTTTACGTTATTTGGGGGGTCGATTGAGTGTTGTTATTTTAGACAATCTAGAACCCCTGGCTGAATTGAGAAGGAGATGGTGCGGTCAAGGATCGCTTAGTGGCATAACTTTACTTGATTTTTACATTAGAGATTATATCCATTTGTTAAACTGTTTATTAGCATATTTTTGTACATAAATGTATCATTTTTACACAGAAGAGTTGATATTATCGATGTAAACAGTGCAGTGCAAGGATTTGTTGTCCTTCAGTTCTTTAAACACGTTTCTCTGATACAACANTATTGGCACTCTTTTACTTTGTTATTCACCTTTTTTATTTTAATAAAACACGCACCCTAAATTATAAGTGACTTAATGCGTGTAAACACTGAATTTAGTAACAAGTTGCAAGTTAAAATTTAGCGTGCAACTAAACAACAAAAATAGAAATGTTTCTATTTTTCTGTTGCTGGGCGTGGCTTATTACTGGTCATGCGCATTTAGTTAAATGCACAAGTTTGTCGGAATCTCGCTTATAGATTTGCAGATCTTTGTTTATATATTTTTTAAAAATGTTTTATTCGACAAAAATTATATATNCTAACCATCACATCATAAAAACAACTCATCCGATTTTAATGAAATTTAGATGGTTGACCATAATTAGCCCATTGTTGCTTCTATATTAACTTCTAAGTTTATCCCTCATTCCTTCAAAATGTGCAGATACCTTTATTTACTGTCACCCAGTACTCATTGGATGTTGATGAAAATTGGCTGGTTTGTCGAAAGTAGTTACTAAATCGTCACATTAATTGTCAGATTTAAGGGGGGGGGGGAAGAGGGGTTGTAAAAGTAAAACATTTAAGTACGCGAGGAAGCTATTTGCCATAACCCCAGTAATTGGTAGACTATTTATAAATGGATATTTCTATTATGTATATCGATGGTTTTGTGCCAAAAGGGCCAATCTGCATTTTGTATTTGAATTCTAAAATTTGAATAGCAAATTATTAATATGTTTTATTAAAAATTATTAATATGTATTTGAATGCCTTATTTATATTTTTATTCATTTAAAATATATTTGGGTACCTAATTAATAAGTCAAAATAACCAAATTTATTTTATTAATTATAAATAAAATAAAAAAACGTGATATTAGTTGCAGATTGATCCTTGTGGATTTTTGAAGATTGGCCCTTTTGGCGCAACACCATCGATATGTTAGTTCTCGAATAATTGCGCATAACAGCGTTGCTATACACTTTTTTAACTTCTCAAAGTATCGGTAATTTCTTATAGTGTTAAGGCCCCCATACACGGACAAAATGTTAGCACAAACATTTTGACCGTGTATGAGGCTGTTTAATGTTTGCGCAAACATGATGTCTGACGTATATGGCTTGAATTTGCCTAACGTAAGGTTTGTGCAAATATAATGTTTGCGAAAATTGTTTGATCGAGGGGGCCTTTAATCGCATCCTCTTCAGTGTATTAGGTATAATTTTTAGTCTCTTAAAATTATTATGTTCTCAAAACTTTTTTTTTAATTTCATTTATGTTTCTAAAATTTATTAATAAACACACACCTGTGTGGTTTTCTTTATTAGAAGTTTTCTTAAATTTATTTATAACTTATATATTATCATTAACATGATAATTTCCGAAAAACACGTTTCCATTAAATCCATTCAATCCTATACTTCCTTTATATATATTAACCTGAGGGAGAAATATATGTAAATTATATTCATAATAAATTATTTGTATTATCAATTCAAAGCATTCCAAGACAGAAATCCATTTCAGACATCAGGGAACGTTTTTGATGTCTTGCCTGTCTGCCGTTCATCAATTTTGCTAACNGCGCCCCCCTCAAGCCTGCGCCCGCCCGCGGCTGCGGGCGCTGCGGCCCGATAGCTACGCCACTGCTCGTAACATTTCGGCCCTCCTTAAAGTCATCCTGTCTTTATCTCTGAATTCATGAAATCAATTAATTTAATGTGATCAAGTAAAAAAATAAATTGCAAAATTAAAAAACTGAGGAAACAATTAAGCAAACTTGACATTAATGGCTTGTAAAAGCTTAAAATCAATATAGTACGTGATAGGATGCGAGTAGGCTATCTGCCACACAAGTTGTCAAATATCTAAATGGACATCTCGAAAAATAAAAACAAATATTCCCCAAAATCTCTGAAAAAAAAGCGAAAAATTATTTCTCGAAAACGGTTCCGACAAAAAAAAAAAATCTTTAATGTTGTCTATTTAAATATGAATCTAACGATATAAGCCGTTTTCCCTGGAAAAATCTAGTTATTTGAGGAAATAGCTTTAAATGCGAAGAAGAATTTAAATTCTCTCATTTAATTCGAGAGATTCCGGGTTCGATTTCCCGCCGAGAAGAAGCTATTTTTATGATACATATTGATAAAATGTTCAATAATAATTAAATATACCTAGGAAAACTTAAACACTAATAAATGGACAACACTGGGATAAGTAATTATGAACTGGTGTATGAGAAAGTTTGTCCGAGTTGTCTCGGACTGATGTTTTCTTGTTAGTCTAGGGTCTGGGAATCGAACCCAGACTATGTGGGAGTTGAGTGTATAGACCTTGACTCGAGTAGGCCACTTCAACACGCGGATCCCCTGTGAACGAGTCATGAGTTGAACACGTGATCAACCGTGCAACATCTTCTCACCACGCAGGTTGTTCCCCCTCCAATTTGAACATCATATGGCAAATGTTGTGTATACAGCGTGCACAAAAAATTTGAATGAATTAACATAATATGCAAATCTAGTTACATAGCAATATTATGTGCTGCAGTTGCCAGAAACTTTTATCAAGACTTATAGACGAAGATAATATGATTGATTTAAGATAATTGCCGTAAAATTTACCATTTAATAAAAAGGCTGAAATTTCAGGGAAATTGAAAATTCCCCCACCCTACGTATCCGGAATTCGAGGATAATTTTATGCTTGTGTGGATATTGTACACAGGAGATTAGTATATTTTTGAAGTGAAACTTCTTTGGCGGCGGCGGTAGAGTGAATTTTTTCATATAGGGACATCGTGTAACGAAGTTTGCGATTCGAGACTCGTCCAAGATTCCAACATTTTTACAGANATCGTCGGACACGTAAACGTTACGGACAGACAGACAGACATCCAAGATGCATATTTCGTTGAATGTAAGAAGCTCGCTTACGCTCGCTTCAATTAATTTAAGTTATTATATCTATTAAAAGAACGCAAATCAAAAACAAATATTTATTTTTATTGGAATAAATGAGGTTGCCATATCGAAGTTTTTGTTGGAATAAATGTGGTTGCCTTACCGTTGCAATAACGAATCATTTCGAGATGCGTCGGCGTCAGTTCAAACCGGGGGGGCCGCGGCCCCCAGGGGGCCTCGAAAGGTATTTAGGTACTGTATATATTATATTTGGAGATTTTAAGGGGGCCCTAGTAACCAAAAGGTTAAGAACCACTAGTATAAATGATAATATATACACATATATAAACATTGCTTTAATTATTTTTTCATATAGTGACATCGTGTAACGAAGTTTAATTTTTATTGGAATAAATGTGGTTGCCTTAGCTTAGTATTTTTTTTTTTTTTTTCAATTAAATTTCCCATAACCATTTCTTAATCCTGAAATAATAAATTCGTCAAAAAATGAAAGAGAGCAATGCATTATGCATTCTAGAACTTAAGTTTCACTTCTAATGCGTGAGAGCCTCACACATTTTTTATTTTTTTTATTGTTAGAGGGGGGAAAACAACATAATTTTATTTAGATTTAGAAGGTGTTTATTGAGCTTTGCTTCGCTCAGCCTTTGCATTTGGTTGAACACACACTCCTACTGAACGGCTGAATCGATCCGCACAAAATTCGTCACGGACATAGAGACCAACCACAGGAAGGTATAAATCAAAAATAGTCCAAATTGGTACAAAGGGGTATGGGATACAGGGTACAAAATTTAATATAGTATATGACCTTCATGATGCATGTCATTGGACAAAAGTTTTCTCCTGGACGGCTGAACTGATCCGCTAAAATAGTGTATGCGCTCTACAAAAGGTATAAATCGTTAAAATTGTGTATGCTCTTCAAGATGCATGTCATTGGAAAGCTCTTTGAGTACAGTTATTGTTGTTATGTTCAATTTTGTCATATTTTCATTTAAGAGGGGGGTAACATAGAAAAAATGGAGAATCAAAAATTTTAAAAATTAGAAATAGGTATTACATTTTTGATTCGATTTAAGCTGTTTATAAATAAAATAATTTTTTGCTTAAAATTAAAATGCACACCTCAGCTCAATATAAGTTTTAACTGTACATGTCCTATTTTGTTGAAAATGTTTTGTTTGTGTTTTCGTTATATACATTGTAAACTAGGATAAATAATGTAAAATATGTGTTGTAGTGTTTTTATCTATGTTAATTTTCTGACTTTTGTACACCTAACACCTACTGTGATAAGTGATAAGTCTCCACAAAGAAAATTTAAAATAAATAAATAAATATAGCAAGCAGACAACTTCATTGCACCTTTTGGGGAGAATATTTTTAAAACTATTATTACTTCTGAAATTATAAGCCACAACAATAAAAATCAGAACCAAATCAAATAGTGAACCACGTTCAATTTGCGCCATTAAAATACTTTCTCTAGATAAAAAAAAAATAAAATAAAATAAAACAAAAAGTAAACAAATAAATGTATTATACGCGAGATATTTCGATAATTATAATTGATTTCTACCAATTTCATATTATGAAAATGAAACATTAAAAATTCAAGTTTTTGGTAGTTTTAATACTACGGAAAGATTAAATTTTAAATAATTCAAATTACAATTATCAATATCTGCGGGAGACATTCAGAGAAAAATAGACCCCCCGTACCGGGACTCGAACCACGGGACCTCCTATTACTAATAGATTTTACTATAATAAAATTGAATTTCTAATAGATGTACTAGGTACAGGTACTAATTGAGTACTTTACAATTATAAGCGTTAATTTTTGGTCTAGTTCTGTTGCCGTGAATATTTGGCTCTCTAGATTTG
>KZ654484.1:14454-26110 GCA_001010745.2 Gerris buenoi
TTAATATTTATAACTTAGAATCGACTGGTAACGGAAATCTAATAATAATAAAATTATAATTTCAAAACAATTTGTTTGTTGGCCGTATCATTATCACTGGGGAGGGTTCTGTGGACTCGCCGCGCTGGTTTCCTGCATAGCAAGCTGTTATATCGCTGCGTAGCAAGCTGTTATATCGCGGAGCTGTTTGTTATGTTTCTTCGTTCTGTAAGTTAACGTTTTCCCGCCAACATGAGAATATAAGGCGGGCTAGGTCGGGAGCAAGGTGGAGTACTCGAGAGTAGAGACCTGCGCAGTCCTGACCGCGCGGTCAACGCTGACGTAGTTCACCCCCCTCTTATCTTATTGACTTATCAACAGTTATTATTATTTACTTTTACATTTCCCTAATATACATATAGATAGTAGATGGAATCAAATATAATTGCTAAATAGGAAGTTGCAGTTAAACTGAAGTGGATCAAGACGTGTCAGAACTCGGATATGAACCAGGAGACACTTCTCTTACTCGTTACTTCAACATCTTGTTTACAAATAAATCCTTTATAATCATTATTAAATATTTGTTTGGTAAGATTCTAAGAAATGTTTTCAAGAAACTCTCTCCACTAAAAACTCTTTTTCTTATTAAAGAGAAACTTTTAGTTGCGAACTCAGAGCAGAGACGTTGGACTCGTTGTCTCTCGTAGAAACGTTTCACTGTATTTAAATCCCATTATTTACGGATCGATGATTAAAACATTATTTTAACATCTTTTTAAATCGATTTTTTAAAAAATATATTTAAAAATCGGTGCGAGACGACTCGGACAAACTATCTCGTTCACGAGTTCATGTCGGTGTTTTCCGTTTATTAGTTTTCTTGTTTCCAGAGATACATTTAATAATAATCGAACGTGTCGTTAAAATTGATCTTAAAAATAAACTTCTCGGAGTGGAATCGAACCCGGCCTCTCTCCGTCGACGTTTAAAGCTTTTTTCTTAGGAACTAGATTTTTCCTGGGAAACAGCTTATAACGTTGGATTCGTATTTAAATGGACTAGATTTTAGATTTTCTTATTCAAAATCGTCTGAACCATTTCTAAATAATTTTTTTTTGGGGGGGGGGGGCGCTTCAAAATTTTCGCGATTGGGTTAACACACTTTACTTTATTATGGTACAGATCCTGTAAGTTCTTTGACATTATTTCAAACCGTTTGGATTTTATAACGATCTAAGTGTTACTGTTTTACTACGAAAGAGTTATGTTGCTATCTTTGCCCCTCTATAGGGGGAAAAATATTGGAAATAGAAAAAAGTTTCACATTTAAAAAAAAAGTATTTTTCACGGTAGACCTATTTGGATAGGCTATCTAAAATTTACACTACAATTTGAAATTTTAAAGTTGGGTGGCCTGGGAGCAAAGTTGGTGGTTGCCCCTAGTGGGCGATTACATGAAAACATACTTCCCTTTGCATGGTAGAGATCCCCCAAGTAAGAGATAAGTAATTTATCTCAAACCGAAAAAAAAATTGGGCATTTTTTGTGTATAATTTGATTTATTTGCCTAATAAGGAATGCAAAATTTAAAAAGGCTTATATGTATTAGTAGCCTACTATTCAGTAGCTTTCATTTCATACCCAACTAAAAATTAAAAAAAAAAAAAAAAAAAAAAAAAGGGCGCATTTTAAATTAAAAATGGCAATTTTTGAAAATTTGGGATGCACTCCCGGAAGTTGCCTCACCTCACAATAAGGTATTACCATGAATTATTTCGAATTTTTAAGACCAGTCATTACTATACTGGTTGAGGGAGGAGGGCAATTTTAGGTAGGTATATTGAACTTTTGAGTATTTTTTCTGGGTTTGGCCCGAAAGTTACGCCAGTGATTCAAATTTCAGATTTTTAGCTTAAACGGTTTGGGTCCTATGAACCAAAGAGTGATGGACAGACGGACACATCACCCTCGGCATAAGGGTTTTGAGAAGTATCTACAAAACCATAAAAAAGAAACCCTTATAGTTTCGTTCTTGCGTCTGTCTGTCACTCTGTATACGGTTCCAATAACTTTTGAATCAAAAGAGGTAAAAACATGAAACTTTCCAGTATTAAGGATCGTTTTGACGCGCACACAGGAAAAATATAGCGAACTCAAAATTATCAGCTGTTCAAATTAAAAATGTCGGATAATTCACGTCACACGAATTTTTTTTTTTTTTAATTTTGAGTGGGGAATCAAATGAAAGGTATTGAAGAGNCCCCCCCCCCTAAAATCGTATTTTCGCTGTTACTAAAAATATAGGAAAATATGCAAAATGTGCGGTCTGGTGGGTCATAGATAAGATTAGCGATCTGATCTGATTTACTGGGAATCCAAGATGGCGGATAATTCATGTCACTTGAAAAAAATGTTTTTTTTAATTTTGTTTGGGGTATCAAATTAAAGGTATTGAAGAGTAGATTACAAATATATATAACACTTGAGGGTAGTGTTTATATTTGTGTTTGTTTCTCAAAATATCAAAACTTTGCGTCCCCCCTCTCTAAAACTATCTATCTGCTGTTACTAAAAATATAAAAAATATGCAAACTGTGCGGCCCAATAGGCCAAACAAAAAATAAGATTAGCAATTTGATCTGATTACCTGGAAATCCAAAATGGCGGTGAATTCCTGCCACGGGGAAGAAATATTATTTTAAGATTTTGAGTGGGGTATCAAATTAAAGGTATTGAAGAGTAGATTACAAATATATATAACACTTGTAGGTAGTGTTTAATTTTGCGCGCCATTTTGTCAAAAAACATCAATATATTGCGCCCTTCCCCTCCCCTATACTGATTTCTTTTTCACGATACCAACGAAACCCTTTTTACGTGAGACTTCTCGCCCAACC
Organism: Gerris buenoi; assembly: GCA_001010745.2. Classification (NCBI taxonomy): domain Eukaryota; kingdom Metazoa; phylum Arthropoda; class Insecta; order Hemiptera; family Gerridae; genus Gerris; species Gerris buenoi. The sequence goes on from KZ654484.1 coordinate 17,334, forward strand.
ATTTTTTTTCTAACAGGCTCTTGTTTGTCAGTTTTACCTGTATTACTCCTACTTTACCCGACCCCTATTATCACACTATTCTGAGAACGGGCCAGGGAATCATGGGGTTGTGGGTTGTTTGAGTATGGACCCCAGAACCTCTTCCCACTATGAGACTCTTCCCAGCTGCTCCGCGTCCTAGCAGCACTAAGACTCTCGATCTTCGGATCTTCGTGTCATCGAGTTGAAAACATACCAACCTGGTTCGCAGAGCTCACTAAACCAGACATCTTGCCAAAATCCTACTTTAATAGAATTTTAATCGTCTTCTAACTAGAACATATCTTAAAAACGGTTCCTCTTGGGTTACGTGAAAAATATTTTTGGTTATACCAGTTCTCTTCGAAATAATTTTATTTAAGAAAACATTTTTCAAAACAAGCTTGAATTTGTATTCTTCTCGGCAAACCTTCGTTTGATCGTATGATGGGCGAGCTCAAAAAGTCTAGTCCGCCATCTTGGACTGTCCGCTATATCGGCATTAAAATGACGTCACTTAGCTAACCGTGTAATGTCATCCGGACTAAACGTGTATGCAAAATTTTAATTCGATCGATCGGGGATAAATGCTTTAAAATTTTAAGGTTTTAAGATTTGACCCGAACCGGACATACATACATAACAAACATTGAAAATTAAATAAAAGCTTGTAAAATAAACAGTTTTGGGTAAAAATTAAAAAAAAAAAAAAAAAAAAAATTGGACTTTAAGGAGGGGTTAGGGGGGAATTAGGATGGTAGGTCGTAATAAGCCCATTGTTGGTCCGGTATAAATGTTTAACTTTCTGCGCTCGTTGGTTCCTTTTCACATGCGCACAGACATACATTCACTTACCCCTGTATCTCCAGAAGTACCCGTCTCGTTATTTTTAAATTCGGATGATTTTTTTGAAAGTAGCTCCAGATCGACTTGAGCTGTCTACGATCTTTATCTTTTCATAAATCGATACTTCAATATAATATGTAAAAAATCAAACCGATTTTGACAAATTTAAAAAAACGGGGAATTAAATATATTTGACACTACGGGTTGTAAATGAAAAACACAAAGAATAGAACGCAGGGAAGCTATGTGCCACACTAATTGGCAGACTACTTCTAAACCACTTTTCAATAAGATAAATAAATAAATGAAGAGAAAGCTGTGGGAAATGTATCATTTAAATGTATAGTTGACTTGTAGCGTCTTTATAGAATACAGTCGACTTGTAGCGTCTTTATAGAATACAGTCGACTTGTAGCGTCTTTATAGAATACAGTCGACTTGTAGCGTCTTTATAGAAAACAGTCGACTTGTAGCGTCTTTATAGAATACAGACGACTTGTAGCGTCTTTATAAAGGTCTGTCAAAGTGATGCGAGCGGGCTGTAAAGAAATCATTGAGTTGCTGATGCGACCCCCCCCCCCCTCCCACTCCCTGGAGTGCATCATCTCTACTTGCTTGACTCACATGTTGTTAGCAGGTTCATCTTGCTCTGAATTATACAGCAGGCATTATCAATGTGTTTAGTATTTCTCTAGGTGACGGGGAGAGGTAAGGCTGGAGCGCTTACAGGCCGGCGGCAGGATGAAAGCAAAGTACAGCGCGGTTCATTGCTTCGCATCACACACTCGTATGAATCCACTGCGGCCCTCACTGCTTCGAGTCAACCGTAAATCTCATTGTCATGCCCGGGGGAGCACATATAAACTACCTTATGTCTTCTTCTCTTTTTTTGTACATTTCACCTCTGCGATTCTTAGGTATAATATTTATATAATTCTTATAACCGAATACTTTATTATGTAAGTAGTGTCGGAAATAAAAGTCGGCCTTTTTATTTTAAATCTTATATGGATATGTTATTTTGATGCACGCTAGTTTAACATACGATGCATCGGTGTCTGAGGTGGACAGCCGGTCGGATCCATTTGCCTTGTTTTTAGCTTACATCCATGTTATCGTTTGCTTTATATTATTTAAAGTGAAATATAATTAAGTCAAGTATTGTGAGTTTAACGGAGAGGACGGTTTCACCCTCGGACCTGGAAACCTCCGGTCAGCACGTAAACCTGCCGGATTCCATCGTCCCGACAAAGGATTACCCCTAGTAAAGGAACCCCCGGGAGATCCATGTACAATCTACGGTCTAGAAACCCCGTATAAATACGCCCATCTTCTCTCCAGTCGTCGGTACATCTCGTGTTTGCATCGAGTAAGCATCACGATGCAGTACACCTCTGAAGAAGCTTCCAGTAGTGGAAGCGAAACGTCGGACTTTAACCCCTTCGTGACGCGGATTTCACTGTGTAAGGTATAGGAGAGCGCTTTAACATTGAAGTCGCATAACTCCGATTACTGTTTTTACCATAATTACATCGGCAAGGACGCACGAAAATGCGAAGCCTTCTGTTCCTTTAAGAAGCAAGAAAACTGAATTATCTGATCCGAATTTCGGCGTGTGGACTCGGTCCACGCCGATGCCGAATCTTCGTAACAGACAAGAAAACCAAAACCTCGTTCTTGGTCGATACTGGCGCAGACGTTTCGGTATTTCCCGCATCCTACGCGGGAATGAAGCTTAACAGCCGTTTAAGGAGACAGGAAAGTTCAAGGACCGTCTCTCGAGCTCAGTGAGATCGTGTCACAAGATCCCATAGTCGTCCAACGATGCTGGTACCACCGACGCGATGCTGATCTCGACGCAGGTATTGTAGCGACGATAACCCGACAGCCCGTAAACACCTGAACCGGAGCCCCAGCCTGAGTCTGCGGGGTGTATCTGACTGACACCGGGTTGGACGTGTCTATCATACCTTCCTCTGATGCCACGGTCCCGGCTAATGTACTCTGTTCGCCGCGAACGGAACCCCACTTGAAATATAGAAGTGTGAAGTGTACAGACAGAACTTGGTCACTGTCGACCTCGGACTTCGTCGGACATTTAGCTGGCTTTTCATCATGGCCGAAGTTACCGGCCAAAGACATCGCCGAAGACATCATACATGGCCGAAGACTATCGTCGGTGCTGATTTCCTTTAAACCGTCGTCCCATATTATCATTCGCGTTTCAGCGGAAATAGGATAAGGCGTCCACTCTATCTAGACACCTTGAGTCAATCGCTCGGTTTACGATTGACATTCATCTTGATTGACTCATCTAAAACACTTGCCAAGACTTTACCGGATAGTAGAATTATTGTTACGGACCATCTGACTTTCCAAGATAAAACGTTATTCGATGCTGCTAAGAAGACCGCTATGGAGAAAGGATATGCTTTTGTTTGGCGTCAAAATTTTAATACGCTTGTTCGTAAGGATAAGAACTCTAAAGCCATCACGATACGTAGTTATAACGATCTCGATAATCTATTGTAATAGATATCTTTCAGGTATTAAATGTATTTTTATATTCACCTAAGTCATATTAAATAGTATTCCCGATTTTTTAAATGGTTTATCTCAATATAATAGTTATAAAACTTTCAAGTTGGATAATAATGAATTAGTTAAATTCAGTAAAAATAAAATAAAAATTTTTCATACAAATATTCGTAGCTTAAGTAAGAATTTCGATAAACTAGAGGTATTACTGGCAGACATAAACACTAAATTTCAAATAATAGTTTTAACAGAAGCTTGGTTGGCAGACTGGCATTCTTCGTTCGAGATGAATGGTTACAATAGTTTTTATCATTCAGGTATTAATCAGAACGAGGGAGTCGTAATATATGTATCATCTGACATTAAAGTCATCTCAGTTTACCCGGAATGTATCGGAGGATGTAATAGTTTAGCTCTAAGTCTGAACCATCTTGGTAAGGATGTGCTTCTTACAGCTGTATATAGAAGTTGGCAGCTACCTGTCCATCTTTTTGTAGAAAATTTATCTAAATATATTAATGGCAATGTATGCTCAGCCAGTAGGAATCACATTCTTTTGGGGGATATTAACATCGATATCTTGTCTGATAATACGACAACTGATGAATATCTCGATACTTTAAACTCCGAAGGATTTATAAGTTTAATCGATATCCCTACTCGAGTAGAAAATAATAGCTCTTCCTGTTTAGACCATATTATAGTTAAGTTTGCAGACAAGACTTTACAACTCACTCCTTACATACTTACGTCAAAAATTACCGATCACAATCCTACAGGACTCATTATAGACTTTAAAAATAATAATTACAATAAACAATCGAATAAGACAACAGCAATTACAACAACGACTGTGGACTTTCAAAAACTTACGACTTACGCTGAAAATTGCAAATGGGAAGACTTATATGGGTTAAACGACGTCAACGCTATAGCTGATGCAATTACTGAGCGAATTAAAAATATTATTGCCGACAGTACAACTACTACAACCCGACGTATATCTTGTTCTAAACGAAAACTTAAACCTTATATAACTACAGCCTTGTTAACTTCACTTAGAATTAGAGACAAACTTTATAAAGCTTGCGAAAAACACCCTTTTAATTCAGAAATTAAAAATAGATACATTAAATATAAAAATTTGTTGACTAATCTTATTAGGAAATCAAAAAATGAATATTTTAGTAAAAAAATAGACGAGAGCGAGAACTCCTCCGATAAAATCTGGTCAGTAATTAATGAGAGTCTTAATCGTAAAAAAAATGAATCTACGGTTATCCCTCAACTTAACATTAATAACAATAGTTTTGCGCAAGATGATACAAATCAACTAGCTAACCAACTCAATAACTATTTCGCTACAGTAGGACAAGACATTACTAATGAGATCCGACTTCATTGTAAATGTAAACCTAATGTAATTTCAAATAGAGCTCCTGCTAGATTCCTAATTTTATCTTCTGTTACAGAGGAGGAAATAATGCGTTATATTAAACAGTTAAAGAATGACACGGCACCCGGTATTGACGGTATCAGAGCTCAATATATAAAACATATCAGTCAGTTTCTGTTAAAGCCATTAAAATATCTATTCAACTTATGTTTAAACAAAGCTGTTTTTCCAAGTTGTTACAAGACAGCTATAGTTACACCTCTATACAAATCAGGGGACGCATGTGATCCTTCTAATTACCGCCCCATTTCTGTCATCCCTAATTTTGCTAAACTCTTAGAAAAATGTATAAAATATAGATTGACGACTTTCTTAGAAAATCAAAAAATAATATCTGACAGACAATACGGTTTCAGGACGGGTCGTAGTACTTCCGACGCTATATTAAGACTTATCACCAATATTACTAATGATATCGATAATAATGAAAAATGTCTGGCGGTATTTCTTGATGTGAGGAAGGCCTTCGATTCTGTCAACCGAACCATTCTACTTAGAAAACTCTATCAAATAGGAATCAGAGGTAAAGCTCACAAATTATTTGAGAGCTATCTCACCGGTAGGAAACAAAGTCTCAAAGTAAACGGTACTCTGAGTGATTCCGTAGAATTGTGTCATGGTACGCCCCAAGGAACGAATATTTCACCTGAATTATTTTGTTGTTACGTGAACGACTTACTTTTTCTAGGTGGCGTCCAAGACATAATCTCGTTTGCTGATGACACCGTTCTCTATTTTAGGGGCGAAAATTGGGAATCTGTTTATAAGAAAGCTAATGATGGGATGCAAAGAGTTAAGGAATGGCTTGACTTGAACTTCCTACAACTTAACACAGACAAAACAAAATATATAGCTTTCTCCTGTGATAGCAGGGGAGAGCCACCAGACAATCTTAAACTTCACATTCCAACCTGTCAATTCACCCATACTAGTTCTCAATCATTAAATAATCTACAAATACAAAAAGTAAACAATATTAAGTACTTGGGTATTATAGTTGATAAGTTTTTAAATTGGAAGGATCACATCTCACACCTGTCTAAAATAATAAGGAAAACAGTGTACAGTTATAAGATCCTTAGACATTTTCTTAATAAAGCGTCATTACGTACAGTATACTTTGCACTTACTGGGTCCATAATAAATTATGGATTATTAGCTTACGGTGCCGCTGGTAAAACTGATTTAAACAGAATAACAGTGTTACAAAAAAGGATAATCAAAATTTGTTTAAAAAAGCCTATAACATATTCCAGTAACTTAGTTTACTCTGATTTTTCAGTTTTGCCTGTTGATTATAGCTACAGAAGAATAATTTTAATAAAATATTTCAGTAAAGAAAAACATTTGCTTCGGCACTCATACAATACAAGGTCTAGACAGAAATATACAGTACAGTTACCTTTATGCAAAACTAGTAAAAGACAACAGTATTTTGAATACTTGGGTCCTAAATTCTTTAACCAGCTTACTACAGAATTAAAGACAGCAACAAATATAAACATTTTTAAAACCAAACTTACTCAGCACTTATATTCACTTCTTGACACTGACTCTTTCTAACTCGCATTACTGATCTAACTTGATTCTAATCTCGTTCAATGTTTTCCAAAAATGATCGGGCCTCTTAATATAAATTAATAAAAATATGTTAATATAAAATATAAAAATGAAATACATATCTTTCCTAATTTGATGATAATTTAATATATTAAATGCCAGAATATCCTACAATATTTCATTATCATGTTTTTTTTTTTTTTTGTTTTTTTGCTATTTATTTATTTACTGTGTAAAAGTCAAAACTTAATTGATAAATTTACTAAAATTATAAAATCCTTTTTTTTTCTCTTTTCTCTTTTGAATCTTTCATCGTGGTATTTATTAATAACGGCGTATTTATATTCTCGATGTACTGTTATCTTCAGAGTTATATTTTATTGTCATTATCAGTTTAACGTAAATTTGAATGTATATTTTTATTTATTTCTGTCCGGTCAAGACCGGTCAAGACGGAGCTCTCGCTCTAGCGCCTTGTGCTATCGAGAGCTCCCACCTTCACTTTTGCTTTGTTTATTTTTATTTGTTTATTAGAATTTTTTTATTTGATTTTTTTTTTTTACTTTATTATACATTATGATTATTGTAAGGTGGAAATAATGATATATTATTATTATTATTCGTTATATCGAAGGCGAGAAGAATGTCACCGCTGATCTGCTGTCCCGGATGCAACCGAAAGTCCGTCCGAAGAAGTCAGTGTGCTGAATTACGTGCAGTTGGGAAAAGTGCACCAAGGTGATTCAGAGTCAAGACACCGTCAGAAGGAAGAGTCGGCTGTCTACAACTCCAGCCAGTCCAACGAGTAGAACTCGACATTCACCGCCGTGGCTTCACCTGCTGACTCATCGTCGAACTCAGAGTCAGCTGACTCATCGTCACACTCAGAGTCAGCTGACTCATCGTCGCACGGAGAGTCAGCTGACTCACGTCGCACGCAGAGTCAGCTGACTCATCGTCGCACTCAGAGTCAGCTGACTCATCGTCACACTCATCGTCACACTCAGAGTCAGCTGACTCATCTCGCAGTCAGTGTCAGCTGACTCATCTCGCAGTCAGCTGACTCATCGTCGCACTCAGAGTCAGCTGACTCATCGTCACACTCAGAGTCAACTGACTCATCGTCGCACTCAGAGTCAGCTGACTCATCGTCACACTCAGCTCAGAGTTAGCTGTCGGACATCGCCATAAACAAGGGCGTTTACGCCGTCAGTAGTAAACTGCTTGAAGAGTGAACAAGTGCTTCGCGTATAATGGAGGCTCTTACGAAATCTGTTTTGATATTCTATATCGTTCTTGGCCTGACAGTCTTTAATCTATAATAGTTTAATTCATTTATTAAAGTACTAGCTGGATACCCGTGCTTCGCTACGGAGTGTTTAATTTTAATTTGTTAAGTTTTTTAAACTACCGTCGAGAATTATTTAAATTATTCCTCCTTTTTTCCTAACTCCAGTTAGGAAAAAAAGTTATGATTTTGAATTAGTTTTGAGGGACGGTTTAGTTTAGTTAGTAAGTCTTTTCATCCCTGAATTCAAAAAGTAGGGAGAAAAAGTAAAAGTAGGGCGAAAAAGTAAAGTAGGGCGAAAAATTAAAGATTGCAACTTATTTATTTTATAAATAGTAGAAAATGAATGGTTAATGTAATGAAGACGTTGAAATCAGGTTGGCGTCACTGCTTTTGTGCCCAAGTTTATGTTTATTTATAACCTGCATCTAAATAACCTTCTATTTGAGTTTAATTCCAATTCTTAGTTGTTTTTAATATTGAATCTCTTATATCTCTGCTATTAACAGTGCTAATAATTATTGTTGTTTATTAAAATAATATATAAAAACTGTGCAATGGACGAAAATGTGTATTTAATCCCTACTGGAGATAAAATATTGTATGTACCTCATGAATAAAGTTTCATTATTCCTTTCACGATAATTATCTCCCTCGGCTTCGCCTCGGGAGCTAATTAGCGTTATTCCCTCGGCTTCGCCTCGGGATTTAGCGACCATAGTTCCTTCGGCTTCGCCTTAAGAACCAACTTTTTCGCTTAAGGAATAATGGCTTACTTTACTCCCTAGGTGAATAAATAACTATTACTAATATCGAATATCTAGATTCTATCCCTCCCACTTTTTTCCCCTCCCTCTTTGATAAGATAATCTTCAAATATCCTATATTTACCCCCCACCTAAATAAAAATATGACAAAACTGTACAATTACAGTACTCGTAAGGAGCTTTTCAACGATATGCATCGTGAAGGGTATCCATTACTTTGTCATTTGTACCCTGTACCCCTTTGTACTAATTTTTTTTTGAAAATTCATGGACAGTGATTTTCCCCTTGCTTTGAAGGAAAAGT
>KZ654489.1:28555-43795 GCA_001010745.2 Gerris buenoi
TTCCACAACGCCCCCCCAAAAAAAATTAACTTCTGACGACGCCAGGCGTCCCAGTTTTGGACTTTAAATCCCGAACTTGTCTCCCGAAAACACTTTTCGGGACGCCAAAATGTCCTAGATTTCAATTGAGACGACTAGATAGACGAATAGATTAATTCGTTTTAAAAAAATCCACTTATTCTGATAATTTATTATATAAAATAATTTATAGATGCGCAGTTTTAGCAAAATGTTTCTTATAGCTAATCTGAATCAACCGCATTTATTCCAATAAAAATAAGTATTTGCTTTGATTCGATAGTCTTCAAATAGATATAATTACTTATCTAAATTAATTTACTTAATTTAACTATTTTTTTCTAAATATAAAATTTGGTCCGTTGTCATGGGCTTAACGAATTTATAAAACTAAAATATATTGTAGATATATAAAACTAAAATATTAAAAATCCCCCTTTTTCTTTCGATATTACTGAAGGTAACAGTAACAAACTATGATAAATTTTCGTTCTCAAGAACGAAAATTTTTTCAGGTATTTTAGAAAAAGGGAATGATTAGGTGCACAACTTTTATTGTGTTACAATAACTATACTTTTAAGTTTGTATTATATATATATACATTTTAAAAAAATGTACTTATGTTCATTATGTACTTGTGTTCATTATGTTAATACTTGTTTTCCAACAAACTACATCATATAATCGAGCCAAAAATGACCCTTTTGTGACTAAGAATTAAAATCAAATTTTATCTCAGAAAGGCATTTAAACGCTGTTTTGAGAAGTCTTATTTTCAAATTTTTCCGGGGGAGGACCTCCCGCTATATGCACCCTACAATAATTAACTGCTAATGCCACCCATGATTTACGGTTAAGATATTTTGTACAGCACTCAGGTGGAATCCTGAAACTCCCCCACCCCTTCCTTAGGGCTTTCCATACTCCCGAAACCCTTGGAGGGTCAGATCGCCACCCCTTTGATGACACCCTTAATCCGCCACTGAATAAGCTACATAATTTGAAAGTTGGGTGAGCATCGTCGGGACATTTTTGTTTCTCTTCCGAGCATATCGAAGATTACTAAAGCACTGCGAATAATTCTAAAGAGCGAAATATTTTTATTTCTCTGATTTCAAACATTTCTGGGATGAAGTCTCAAGGTTTTTAGTTTAGCAGTCTAGTGTCTGTCGGTTTGTTTATTGTTTAACACTTTTGCAGAACTCCCGTATCATAAAATATAGTCGTCTGATTTTATTAAAATTTTGATGGTAGGCCATAATAAGCCTAATGTTGGTGCCATATTCCCTGATGTCTAAAAACGGACTTTTGGACAACCTAAATAAAAAGTATAAAGTATAAAAAAAAAAAAAATTGTAACCAAGATACCCATAATAAATTGGTAAGGCGCAAAATTTCGATATTTTCTTTTGACAAAATGACGCTGAAAATTAAACACTTACCTTAAGTGGTATATACAGGGTGTTACCGACCTAAACCGAAAAAAAAAAAAATGTTTTATGTAATAAATCTCCATTTTAAAAAATTGCTAAGTATTTTTCTCGTTCCAACCAAGCATTTTGGTAGGCACCTGCTATAAGTTTACGTGCATTAGTTGACTTTTTTTTGCATTAAAACTTAAAATTCTCCATGAAATCGATACGGAATCGCAATGTTATTTATACCGTTCGAAAGAATATGAAATGAGGAAGTTTTTGTGAGATTTGACAGTCTTCAAGAGTGTTTCTAAGAAAATAGCGAGTGTTCAAAGAATTTTAGAAATTTTATTTTTTATAATTCTTGAANCAGTATTAAAAAGAGATTTAAATTACAAACAGAGTTTAAAAAAAAATGAAAAGAAACAGCTTAAAAAAAAAAAAACTAGGAATAAACAGTGTTAAAACAAAAAAAAAAATTAAAAAAGTTGAAAGAAGTAAAAAGAAACTAACGAGTCGGATGTGTATAAAGAATAGCGTCTCCTCTGATAAAATGACGAACATGGGTTCGTGTATTCGGACCACTTCTAAGATACTAGGTATTGAGTCTATTCTATAAAGAAAGAAAACTATCATTTTTTCCTTTTGCTCGTCTCACGAATGACTAACTATATTTTCCAATTTATAAATTAATAATCTTAAAAACAAGTCAATTCTCAAACAAGTTAAAACAAAATAAATACTAAAAATTTAGAATATAATAAAAGCAAATTTGTCCGTGACAACTGTTCGTATCCTCTACACACAGGGGAACTTGGTTCGCCTGTGTGTAGACCGAACAAATGTTTTCTAACTCGATGGAAGCCCAAGTTCGTCACGAACTGGGTCGTTTACGTCTACACACATGGGAACTTGGTTCGTACGAACCAAGTTCCCATGTGTGTAGGCAACTTAAGATGCGACGGACGGACGAACTACTATAAGCATGAGGGATTCTAGGACGACCTCGAAACCCGTTATAGGTCATACATACGACATATGAGTTATACATACGACATATGAGTTATACATACGACATATGAGTTATACATATGATGTACATAATAAATTATTGTTTAGCTTTAAAAGTAACAATGCCTTTAGGAAGATTAATAACAAAACAAATTTACTGCAATTTTAAATAAAGTTTTTATTTATCGTTATTATGGTAATTAAATTTATTAAGATGCAATAATAGAAAAATATAAAATAGGCATTAGATTATAAACTGCAGATAGAAGTAATGTACGCTTTGTTCACAATACAGTAGATATACAATATATAATATAAACATAAACCTTGTTGAATTAGTAGTACTACGTAAAGAGTTTTCTTCTAGAAATACTTTGAAATACATTTATACATTAAAATATAAAATAAAATGGAAATTAAATTATTGAGTTAAATATAAAATAATTGACCAAATAGCCTAATGCAGCAATTCTTTCCTAAAAATAAGAATTAGATGATCTTAGTATTAGAATAAGAATTAGAAGAATTAATAAGAATTAGATGATCTTAGTATTAGAATAAGAATTAGAAGAATTAATAAGAATTAGATGATCTTAGTATTAGAATAAGAATTAGAAGAATTAATAAGAATTAGATGATCTTAGTATTAGAATAAGAATTAGAAGAATTAATAAGAATTAGATGATCTTAGTATTAGAATAAGAATTAGAAGAATTAATAAGAATTAGATGATCTTAGTATTAGAATAAGAATTAGAAGAATTAATAAGAATTAGATGATCTTAGTATTAGAATAAGAATTAGAAGAATTAATAAGAATTAGATGATCTTAGTATTAGAATAAGAATTAGAAGAATTAATAAGAATTAGATGATCTTAGTATTAGAATAAGAATTAGAAGAATTAATAAGAATTAGATGATCTTAGTATTAGAATAAGAATTAGAAGAATTAATAAGAATTAGATGATCTTAGTATTAGAATAAGAATTAGAAGAATTAATAAGAATTAGATGATCTTAGTATTAGAATAAGAATTAGAAGAATTAATAAGAATTAGATGATCTTAGTATTAGAATAAGAATTAGAAGAATTAATAAGAATTAGATGATCTTAGTATTAGAATAAGAATTAGAAGAATTAATAAGAATTAGATGATCTTAGTATTAGAATAAGAATTAGAAGAATTAATAAGAATTAGATGATCTTAGTATTAGAATAAGAATTAGAAGAATTAATAAGAATTAGATGATCTTAGTATTAGAATAAGAATTAGAAGAATTAATAAGAATTAGATGATCTTAGTATTAGAATAAGAATTAGAAGAATTAATAAGAATTAGATGATCTTAGTATTAGAATAAGAATTAGAAGAATTAATAAGAATTAGATGATCTTAGTATTAGAATAAGAATTAGAAGAATTAATAAGAATTAGATGATCTTAGTATTAGAATAAGAATTAGAAGAATTAATAAGAATTAGATGATCTTAGTATTAGAATAAGAATTAGAAGAATTNCACGCTGCTACCAGACTCTATTAGTTCTCTAACTACTTCAAGATTACCACACTGTGATGCTACATGTAATGCAGTGAAGTCACCCTTGTTCTTCATATCAACCTGAGCGTTAGACCTAAGGAGAGTCTTGACAACGTCTAGATGACCTCGCCATGCAGCAAGGTGTAACGCAGTATTCCCAACATTAGTAGTACTATTCACGCTGCTACCTGACTCTATTAGTTCTCTAACTACTTCAAGATTACCACACTGTGATGCTACATGTAAAGCAGTGCAGTTATCCTTATTCTTCATATCAACCCGAGCATTAGAGCTAAGGAGAGTCTTGACAACGTCTAGATGACCTAGCAGTGCAGCAATGTCTAACGCTGTACATCCTGTATTAGTAGTACTATTCACGCTGCTACCAGACTCTATTAGTTCTCTGACTACTTCATGTTTACCACTAAGTGATGCATGATGTAAAGCAGTCTTGCCATCCTTACTCTTCATATCAACCTGAGCATTAGAGCTAAGGAGAGTCTTGACAACGTCTAGATGACTTTCCCGTGCAGCAAGGTGTAACGCAGTATCTCCAGTATTAGAAGTACCATCCACGCTGCTTCCTGACTCTATTAGTTCTCTAACTACTTCAAGATTACCACACTCTGATGCTACATGTAATGCAGTGAAGTCACCCTTGTTCTTCATATCAACCTGAGCGTTAGACCTAAGGAGAGTCTTGACAACGTCTAGATGACCTTCCCGTGCAGCAAGGTGTAACGCAGTACTTCCAGTATTAGAAGTACTATTCACGCTGCCACCAGACTCTATTAGTTCTCTGACTACTTCATGTTTACCACTAAGTGATGCATGATGTAAAGCAGTCTTGCCATCCTTACTCTTCATATCAACCTGAGCATTAGAGTTAAGGAGAGTCTTGACAACGTCTAGATGACCTCCCCGTGCAGCAAGGTGTAACGCAGTATCTCCAGTATTAGAAGTACTATCCACGCTGCTACCTGACTCTATTAGTTCTCGAACTACTTCTAGTTTACCAAATAGTGATGCTAAATGTAAAGCAGTCCAGCCATCATTATTCTTCATATCAACCCGAGCATTAGAGCTAAGGAGAGTCTTGACAACGTCTAGAAGTCCTTCCCATGCAGCAAGGTGTAACGCAGTATCTCCATTATTAGAAGTACCATCCACGCTGCTACCAGACTCTATTAGTTCTCTAACTACTTCAAGTTTACCAAATAGTAATGCTACATGTAAAGCAGTCATGCCAATCATATTCTTTATATCAACCTGTGCATTAGAGCTAAGGAGAGTCTTGACAACGTCTAGATGACCTTCCTTTGCAGCAAGGTGTAACGCAGTACTTTCAGTATTTGTAGTACTATTAACGCTGCTACCAGACTCTATTAGTTCTCTAACTACTTCAAGTTTACCCAATAGTGATGCTACATGTAAAGCAGTCATGCCAATCATATTCTTTATATCAACCTGTGCATTAGAGCTAAGGAGACTCTTGACAACGTCTAGATGACCTCCCCGTGCAGCAAAGTGTAACGCAGTATCTTCATCACTATCAGTACTATCCACGCTGCTACCTGACTCTATTAGTTCTCGAACTACTTCAAGTTTACCAACGTGTGATGCTACATGTAAAGCAGAAATGCCAATCATATTCTTTATATCAACCTGTGCATTAGAGCTAAGGAGTGTCTTGACAACGTCTAGATGACCTCCCCGTGCAGCAAGGTGTAACGCAGTACTTTCAGTATTTGTAGTACTATTAACGCTGCTACCAGACTTTATTAGTTCTCTGACTACTTCAAGTTTACCAAAGTGTGATGCTTCATGTAAAGCAGTCCAGTCATTCTTATTCTTTATATCAACCAGAGCATTAGAGCTAAGGAGAGTCTTGACAACGCCTAGATGACCTTCCCGTGCAGCCAGGTGTAACGCAGTATCTCCATCACTATCAGTACTATTAACGCTGCTACCAGACTTTATTAGTTCTCTAACTAGTTTATGTTTACCACTACGTGATGCTGCATGTATAGTCCANAAAATTTAGAATATAATAAAAGCAAATTTGTCCCTGACAACTGTTCGTATCCTCTACACACAGGGGAACTTGGTTCGCCTGTGTGTAGACCGAACAAATGTTTTCTAACTCGATGGAAGCCCAAGTTCGTCACGAACTGGGTCGTTTACCTCTACACACATGGGAACTTGGTTCGTACGAACCAAGTTCCCATGTGTGTAGGCAACTTAAGATGCGACGGAAGGACGAACTACTATAAGCATGAGGGATTCTAGGACGACCTCGAAACCCGTTATAGGTCATACATACGACATATGAGTTATACAAACGACATATGAGTTATACATACGACATATGAGTTATACATATGATGTACATAATAAATTATTGTTTAGCTTTAAAAGTAACAATGCCTTTAGGAAGATTAATNAAGCGGGCTACACACAAAGTCTATAGCTTCAGTTGGTAGTAAACAATTATAAACAGTAGGCAATTCAATTAAACAGTAGGCAGTAAACAATTATAGGCCCGCCACATGTCAGACATAATGGTCGTCCCAGGTAAGATCTTATCCATGAATATCTGAAGTAGGGTATCAGCATTACTCGATAGAAACCAGAACCAGAAACGAGCGTTTGGAGTTCCTTTCAATCCCTCCGCCCAAACACTATCCAAGACATAAGACATGTACGATAATTCTTAGTTCATCAGTGACTAGTTTTGCTTAATATAACTCTATAGCTTAGTCTATAGCTTTAGTAGGTCGGGAGATATACTCTAAAGCAGGCTACACACAAAGTCTATAGCTTCAGTAGGNCCGAATCAAATAGGCGAGCGCAGCGAGCCATATATAAATACTGCCAATTATATATAAACACTGTAAAAACAGGCGAGCGTAGCGAGCCTTCGGTTACCATTTAATAAATATTGACTACAAATGCCGAAACAAGTAGGCAAGCGTAGCGAGCCATATATGAATACTGCCGTTTATATATAAATACTGTAAAAACAGGCGAGCGTAGCGAGCCTATAATAACCATTTAATTAATATTGACTACAAATGCCGAAACAAATAGGCGAGCGTAGCGAGCCATATATGAATATTGGCGTTTATATATAAATACTGTAAAAAACAGGCGAGCGTAGCGAGCCTAAAATAACCATTTAATTAATATTGACTACAAATGCCGAAACAAATAGGCGAGCGTAGCGAGCCATATATGAATACTGCCGATTATATATAAATACTGTAAAAACAGGCGAGCGTAGCGAGCCTACAATAACCATTTAATAAATATTGACTACAAATGCCGAATCAAATAGGCGAGCGCAGCGAGCCATATATAAATACTGCCGATTATATATAAATACTGTAAAAACAGGCGAGCGTAGCGAGCCTACAATAACCATTTAATAAATATTGACTACAAATGCCGAATCAAATAGGCGAGCGCAGCGAGCCATATATAAATACTGCCGATTATATATAAATACTGTAAAAACAGGCGAGCGTAGCGAGCCTACAATAACCATTTAATAAATATTGACTACAAATGCCGAATCAAATAGGCGAGCGCAGCGAGCCATATATAAATACTGCCGATTATATATAAATACTGTAAAAACAGGCGAGCGTAGCGAGCCTACAATAACCATTTAATAAATATTGACTACAAATGCCGAATCAAATAGGCGAGCGCAGCGAGCCATATATAAATACTGCCGATTATATATAAATACTGTAAAAACAGGCGAGCGTAGCGAGCCTACAATAACCATTTAATAAATATTGACTACAAATGCCGAATCAAATAGGCGAGCGCAGCGAGCCATATATAAATACTGCCGATTATATATAAATACTGTAAAAACAGGCGAGCGTAGCGAGCCTACAATAACCATTTAATAAATATTGACTACAAATGCCGAATCAAATAGGCGAGCGCAGCGAGCCATATATAAATACTGCCGATTATATATAAATACTGTAAAAACAGGCGAGCGTAGCGAGCCTACAATAACCATTTAATAAATATTGACTACAAATGCCGAATCAAATAGGCGAGCGCAGCGAGCCATATATAAATACTGCCGATTATATATAAATACTGTAAAAACAGGCGAGCGTAGCGAGCCTACAATAACCATTTAATAAATATTGACTACAAATGCCGAATCAAATAGGCGAGCGCAGCGAGCCATATATAAATACTGCCGATTATATATAAATACTGTAAAAACAGGCGAGCGTAGCGAGCCTACAATAACCATTTAATAAATATTGACTACAAATGCCGAATCAAATAGGCGAGCGCAGCGAGCCATATATAAATACTGCCGATTATATATAAATACTGTAAAAACAGGCGAGCGTAGCGAGCCTACAATAACCATTTAATAAATATTGACTACAAATGCCGAATCAAATAGGCGAGCGCAGCGAGCCATATATAAATACTGCCGATTATATATAAATACTGTAAAAACAGGCGAGCGTAGCGAGCCTACAATAACCATTTAATAAATATTGACTACAAATGCCGAATCAAATAGGCGAGCGCAGCGAGCCATATATAAATACTGCCGATTATATATAAATACTGTAAAAACAGGCGAGCGTAGCGAGCCTACAATAACTATTTAATAAATATTGACTACAAATGCCGAATCAAATAGGCGAGCGCAGCGAGCCATATATAAATACTGCCGATTATATATAAATACTGTAAAAACAGGCGAGCGTAGCGAGCCTACAATAACCATTCAATAAATATTGACTACAAATGCCGAATCAAATAGGCGAGCGCAGCGAGCCATATATAAATACTGCCGATTATATATAAATACTGTAAAAACAGGCGAGCGTAGCGAGCCTACAATAACCATTCAATAAATATTGACTACAAATGCCGAATCAAATAGGCGAGCGCAGCGAGCCATATATAAATACTGCCGATTATATATAAATACTGTAAAAACAGGCGAGCGTAGCGAGCCTACAATAACCATTCAATAAATATTGACTACAAATGCCGAATCAAATAGGCGAGCGCAGCGAGCCATATATAAATACTGCCGATTATATATAAATACTGTAAAAACAGGCGAGCGTAGCGAGCCTACAATAACCATTCAATAAATATTGACTACAAATGCCGAATCAAATAGGCGAGCGCAGCGAGCCATATATAAATACTGCCGATTATATATAAATACTGTAAAAACAGGCGAGCGTAGCGAGCCTACAATAACCATTCAATAAATATTGACTACAAATGCCGAATCAAATAGGCGAGCGCAGCGAGCCATATATAAATACTGCCGATTATATATAAATACTGTAAAAACAGGCGAGCGTAGCGAGCCTACAATAACCATTTAATAAATATTGACTACAAATGCCGAATCAAATAGGCGAGCGCAGCGAGCCATATATAAATACTGCCGATTATATATAAATACTGTAAAAACAGGCGAGCGTAGCGAGCCTACAATAACCATTTAATAAATATTGACTACAAATGCCGATTCAAATAGGCGAGCGCAGCGAGCCATATATAAATACTGCTGATTATATATAAATACTGTATATTAACAGGCGAGCGTAGCGAGCCTAAAATAACCATTTAATAATTATTGACTACAAATGCTGAATTAAATTGGTGAGCGTAGCGATCCTTCTTTAATAATTATTAAATAACGATTATATTATATAAATACTGTATAAACAGGCGAGCACAGTGAGCCTTGCATTAATTGTATTACATATTGATTACGTACTAATACTGTTTTTATAAAGCTATTTGTAGTGAATATTTTTTACATATGCTGAATCAACAGGCGAGCTAGCGAGCCTGCGAGAATATTATTAAATAAAGATAATAGACAAAATAATTTTACACCATAATGCTTGGGGTTCAATGAAATATTATCCTTTTATCATTTTTGAGAATATATTACGGCTGATATAAAAGCACTGTGTGGTTGTGAACCGACAATAAATCGGCCACTCTAAAATTTGGACTGTATAATGGGGGAATGTAGGGCAAAGCNGACTCTATTAGTTCTCTGACTACTTCATGTTTACCACTAAGTGATGCATGATGTAAAGCAGTCTTGCCATCCTTACTCTTCATATCAACCTGAGCATTAGAGCTAAGGAGAGTCTTGACAACGTCTAGATGACTTTCCCGTGCAGCAAGGTGTAACGCAGTATCTCCATCACTATTAGTACTATCCACGCTGCTACCAGACTCTATTAGTTCTCTAACTACTTCAAGTTTACCATTCCATGATGCTCTATGTAAAGCAGTCCAGTCATCCATATTCTTCATATCAACCTGAGCGTTAGAACTAAGGAGAGTCTTGACAACGTCTAGATGACCTTCCGATGCAGCAAGGTGTAACGCTGTACATCCAGAATTAGAAGTACTATCCACGCTGCTACCTGACTCTATTAGTTCTCGAACTACTTCTTGTTTACCAAATAGTGATGCTACATGTAATGCAGTGAAGTCATTATTATTCTTTATATCAACCTGAGCATTAGAGCTAAGGAGACTCTTGACAACGTCTAGATGACCTTTCCGTGCAGCCAGGTGTAACGCAGTATCTCCATCACTATTAGTACTATCCACGCTGCTACCAGACTCTATTAGTTCTCTAACTACTTCTAGGTAACCAAATAGTGATGCTTCATGTAAAGCAGTCATGCCAATCATATTCTTTATATCAACCTGTGCATTAGAGCTAAGGAGTGTCTTGACAACGTCTAGATGACCTCCCCGTGCAGCAAGGTATAACGCAGTACTTCCAGTATTTGTAGTACTATTAACGCTGCTACCAGACTCTATTAGTTCTCTGACTACTTCAAGTTTACCACTAAATGATGCTTCATGTAAAGCAGTGCAGTCATTCTTATTCTTCATATCAACCAGAGCATTAGAGCTAAGGAGAGTCTTGACAACGCCTAGATGACCTTCCCGTGCAGCCAGGTGTAATGCAGTATCTCCATCACTATCAGTACTATTAACGCTGCTACCAGACTTTATTAGTTCTCTAACTAGTTTATGTTTACCACTACGTGATGCTGCATGTATAGTCCAGTCATTCTTATTCTTTTTACCAACCTGAGCTATAAAGTGAAGGAGTCTCTGCATGGTGTGTTGTTCAAACTTCTTCTAGAACCTGTAACCATAGAAATGTCTTATTAGAGTAACTCCACAACATTATTTCATTAATTAGAATAAGAATTAGAAGACCTGTAACCATAGAAATGTCTTATTAGAGTAACTCCACAACATCATCTCATTAACTTGCTAAAAGAAATAAGTTCACCTCCAGACCACTAGGTCTGTCATGTGGTGCTCACTATATGGTACACTCCCATGATTCACTCGGTCTAATAGTATGGCAAACAGTTGTCAGTAATTCCTGATAACAAGTTTATTGTTATCAGTGAAGTGAGAATCTGTCCCTCAGAACTAAGTTATGATGACCTATATCTGTTCTGATAAATTTTTTAAAAAAGAAAGATAAACAATTAGTAGAACACACATACTGTACAAGAACGCAACAAGCTGGCTTTGCCCTTATCCCATTATGCCACACGGACAAGAAACAAAGACATGCCACTTATCTCGGACCGACTTACTATAACCAACTGCCCAAATCAATTCAACTAACTGACTCTATTCAATCTTTTAAACACAGACTGAAACAACATCTACTGACAGAAATTAAAAACCTGCCTTAAGAATTAACATTAACAAGCACAAGACTGACAAAACATTAAACAAAACAATTAAATTCACAGACGATAAAGCATATCATTGAAATACTCGTAATAGAGATTAATAAATAAATTATAGAGCTAAAGCATTCCTGTAAAACTTTGATAGATAGATTAAAATAACGTAAGCACATATTTATTTGTAATTACTTAAGAGACGGGACTCTCGCTCTAGGTGATTTGACACCTATTGAGAGCCCTCACCATTAATTAATGAACATTATTTTTAAGTACTACTACTGTTATATTGTTGTATTTTTTCTGATATTTTATTACTGAGATCTGTTTTTTGTGGTGGAAATAAATATATTTATTATTATTATTATTATTATCTGTCTTGCAAAAATCAACGTGCAAAATACGACGCTCTTAAATCTCTTAAATTGGTTTTCACTTGCACTCATTGTAGCACTATTGTTTCACCCATAGAAGTTTTTAAATATTTTTGAACGAGCACAGTGAGTTCTTTATTTCAGAGACTTGGGATTTTAAAAGTTTGTGTGTTTGTTTGTTTGTCCACCGATAACTGGAGTAAAAATTGACCGATTTCAACGAATTTTGGCACAAAGATGCATCTCATCATTTGTGACAACTGTATAGTTTTTGGAAATCTTACACTAAATATTTTCAAGATGGCGGCCAATATGGCGGACGACTAAAAAAAATAGTTTTAGTGAGCATAATGTGTTATACATCATTTTAAAGGCCTTTAAGAGTAGGAAAGTAATATGCAACTACTAAAAGTTTGCACTTTATATTTTCAAGATGGCGGCCAATATGGCAGCAGACTAAAAAAAAAAGTTTTAGTGAGCATAATGTGTTATACATCGTTTTAAAGGTCTTTAAGAAGAGGAAAATAATATGTAACTAATAAAATTTCACACTTCATTTTTTTCAAGATGGCGGCCAATATGGCGGACGACTAAAAAAACGGTTTTAGTCAGTATGACATGTTACAACTTCAATTTAAAGGTCTTAAATTGTAGAAAAGGAATATCGAAGTAATTAAATTTTCCACATTATATTTTCAAGATGGCGGCCAATATGGTGGACTACGAAAAAAATCTTCATGGCATGTTATTCCTGCATTAATCTAAAAGTATATAAAAGAAGGTAAAGAGTCAAAAAATGTTTTAATTTCATAATTCATTTTTTCAAGATGGCGGCCAAAAACGTATAGGNTTAGCATTTATCTCCAGGCCGAGACACTTATAGCTTTTTACAACCTCAATATGTATATATATTTATTATTATTATTATTTTTTTATAATAATAAATTCCTTTATTTATCATAAATTACAATTCTTTTTATTCTTTACATTTAGGAATAATAACTTGCACTAGAGGGTGGATGCCCTGTGCTGTGGAAGTCTGTCTGTTCAGCACATTTAAATTATCTATAATTATTGAAAGAACCGGGGACCGAGCGCCTATGGCGCACAAAAGGAAGCGCGATTTTTTCACAACACAACTTCGTGTTAATGTTAATATATAATTGATTTTTAATTGTTTTTATATAGAAAAAAATGGATTTAGGACTTTTTTTTTAAAAATAAAAAAAAGTTCGCTGCAGTAATGCTCTCAAAATGCCTTAACTTACTATTATAAGAGTTGGGGCTTTTTATTTTCATAATTATCACGTTTAAAACCCTAAACAATAGCATTGAATGAAACAACTTTTAAAAAGTATGTAATACTATAAAACATGTATGTAACACATTTTCAGTTTTTTAATTAATATAAAGCTATAATTTACATTCATATGTATATGGATATCTCAGAACAAACTATATAAAGATTTCCCTGTCCTATTGCAGTTACAAAACAAGTAATTTTTGATTTTTATAAGTCAACTTGAAAGAATCTTCATATTCATAACTTGATGACAACGAGTATTTTTAAAAATCATATTATATAATATATAATCGAACACGGCACCGACTTATACTTCGTAATGATTAGTTATTGATAAGGCAACCACATTTATTTTAATAAAAAGTATGGTTTGTTTTGATTAGTTGGTCTTCAAATAGATATAATAACTTATCTAAATAGAGACAGACAATTTTATCAAAACTAAGCGTTAATAGGTTTGTTCCAACCGCACTTCAAACTGGTTTGGAACTGTCGACGCATGCGCATTAGGAGCAGGGCGTTCCAACGAAGCCCAAACTCAAACTCTGACTGTTAGTCGGCTGTTCCAACCACGCTCTGTTTGAATCACGAACTAATCCGAAACTGATTCGGAACTGGCGGTTGGAACAAACCTAATGTTTCATTTATGCAACCGAGTAGTGTCCCGACTTGGATGGATTTGTAATTGCTAAGGCAACCACATTAATTCTGATAAAAATAAAGGTTTGTTGTAATTTGTTGGCCTCCATATAGATATAATAACTTATCTTTAGATACTACTCTAGTGGCCGATAGTTTTATCAAAACTAAACATGCAGGGTGTTTGGTCGAAGATGTAATGTCATTATACAAATGTCAAGTATTAATTTTTTTTTTTCAAACTTAATCATGCTAAATGCAATATGTAATTCATTAAAGAATAAAAATAAGAGTGTTGACATTGTTAAAAAAAAAACACAACACACCCTGTGGAAACACTTATAATGCTACACTAAAAATAATAATGCTATTGTAGAAATAAGTTTTGTATAGAAAAACTTGTTGAACTAATTCTTTAATGTAGAATTGCATTTAACATGATTAAGTTTGAAAAAAAAAAATTAATACTTGACATTTGTATAATGATAAATTATATTCCGGTCATATATCATAAGAGTTAAAATTTCCTTTTACATAGTCCATAGGACTATGGTCAATTAGAATGGACCTATAGTCATTATGGTCTGAAGTCCTCTTTAATTTAATGTGAAAAAAAAAATCCGCTCATTCATCTCACTTATTAGGGTAATTATAAAAATTAAGACATCTCCTCTAGGTAACACGTAAGGTGGTCTGTACGCGTTTTTACTGTCGTTTTTTTTTTTTTACAAAAACTCAATCATAGCTTAAAAAAATTGCATATCAACTAATAGTGTTGGTACTTAAATTGAAGGGGAATAAATGGAGAAGTTTTGCTGAAATTTGGCAAACTGTAGCTCATGCCTCATGTTTTGGCTAAATTTCAGGCTTAAACAAAAATAAATTTTATTTTTTTTTGATAAAATTAACAATAAAATGAAATTTATGGATATGTATTGCTCCTTTAAAGCATTTGAAATAGACATTTTCTAAACTAAAATTTCTCCTCTTTCCAACGGTACCTTTATTTCAGCTCTATCATCAATATTTTAGGTGCAGCAATAGATTTTTTCAGGTTAATAAATCAACTCCAAAAACTTTCACATAGCCGACGTTTCAGCAATTTTATTATGTTGCCATCATCAGGGCGAGACTATGTAAAAACAAAAGTAAGGGTAAGAGTAGAGAGGATAAGAATCA
>JHBY02107576.1:0-26595 GCA_001010745.2 Gerris buenoi
AACAAGACACCTTCAACATGGCATATTGACAACAAGGTTGATAACCAAGTTGATCAACGCCGCTTTTCAGCTGCGAAACGTTTCAGGAACATTAATTAAACTGTTAATTTATTCACACAATTCACACCTTATAATGTCTATCACTAAATATACATATACCATTAATAAATAAATTTATTTAGACTATAGTCACTAATACCAACCCCTTTTTGTTTTTCAGTGCATTGCGAGCAGTCAGTGTTGCAGTAGAACCTGCTTCCCATTCAATCCACTCATACCAGTCCCTGAATGTGTTCCATTTCACATCCCAGGCATCGGCATCTAAACTATCACCCACCGCTGATTCATCTCTCCTGAAGAAAATAATCAATAATATCAACTGATAAATAAAAAGGTGAATCACAAGATATTTTACAGATATAAATTATTAAATTAAATTCATATTCAGTCATGAAAAAAGCCAAAGAATTACACTTTTCCGTATTGACATGATATTTATAAATACCCAGTATAATAATTTATATAGTTTTTGTAAATTTTCCTCTTGAGAATTTGGCCTTTTAAGTGTTATTTTTAAAAGCTATATTACACCCTAGACTTGTGGGCTTATTATTCCTGTAACTATTCCTTTCACATAAATCTAAATAATAACAAGTAACTAAGGCGCGCATATTTCTACACTTCAAGACCTTTAAATTGATGAATAATATGTCATGGTGTCAAAAAATTTTTTTAGTCACTCATCATATTGGCCGCCATCTTGGAAATGTTAAGTGTGAAAACGCCAAAAAGTGTACAGTTGTCACAAGTTGTGTGCCATGCACCTTCGTGCCAAATTTTATGTTCCTAGCTATAGTTTATGAATTGAGCGTTATATATTTTTTTCTTTTCGTACTTCATACAGAAACCTAAAAACTATCAAATTAAATTAAATTGGCCACAAATATTTGGAAACTCATTTCATAAATATTATAAAGATATACATGTACATAATATAATATACAGACATTTCCTTGATTTATAGTTTTTTTTATTTTTTTATTTTTTTTATTTACTTGATACTATCATATACTTATTTATCTTATAGTGTTTTGTATTTAACTTAATTAAATTGCCCACAAATATTTGGACTCATTTTATAAATATGCAAATATATATTATACAGATATACATGTACATAATATATACACACGTATGTATATGTACACACATTTACTTCATTTAAAGTGCTTTTTTATTTTTATTTCTTTTTTATTTACTTGATATATACTTATTTATTTTATAGTGTTTTGTATTTAACTTAATTTTTGTCAATCAATATTTTGTCTACATACTTTTTATGTTGGTTAATATTTTTAATTAGTGTGACATGTCTCACATCTTTAAATTTCAAAAGATGAAAGAAGATACATCGATGATTGGATATTGGGTTCAAGCAAGATGCGAGGATACGAGACCACTTGAATACGCCAATCTTTACTATTTATTTACTATTAATTCTGTTATTTTATTAATTTCCATATTTTTATATAAACAACTCAAGTTTTAATTAGTATCCAACCACTGTAATTAATATCTGTAATTAAATTTTTATTAAAAAATTAAATAAATATAATATAAGTTTCTATGAACTATCTTATGTGTACCCTATTATATGTATTTAATTTGTAGGTGGGTTCTTGTTCGGGTAAAAACTTATTTACATTTGTTTCGGTCTAAGCAAAGTTTCGACCTTGCCGGTCGAAACGTCCACTTCCAACAAGGATCCACCTACAAATTAAAGAAAATTAATATGTGATAATGGCCTTGTACAGCTCTGTTTATTATAAAACAATTTATGTATTTAGTTGTATGTATATGGTACAATTATCTGATAAATTTAGGTGTTACAANGGCTGATTCGATTCTAAGAAGGTTTTGGAAACAAAACAGTTTAGGCATTTCATTTAATTGCTAGGCCTACATGATAATAAGTAGCATAGCCACTAATACCAAGTAGTCCCGTGTGGAGCAGTGAAGGCTATTCTATATAACTAAAAATTAATGTCTGTCTGTCTGTCTCTTATGCCTGCCTAAACCGTTCATTCGATTGCGATGAAACTTTAAGGAATGGTTGGACGCATGCCTGGTAAGGTTTTGTAAGTTAGTAAAACCATGTTCCGATTTCGGTACATAGGGGTACTGGGTACAAATGTCAAAGTAATGAAAACCTCTAATAATTCATATCGGTGAAAAGCTCTTTAAGAGTACAGTAATGGCATTGTATTTTAAAATAGACTTCATGAACGTAATGCACATAACATATTGTTTGACGAATTTTTAACTACAACCTATTTAACTGACAACACAGTTTAGGACGTTAAACTAAAGATCCCGAGCATCCCTAATATATCATATTGACATTATTATTCTTTGAACCTCAATTTATGTTATAAAATATAGATCTTACATTTCATGTATTTTAATGGACCTTATGAACAGAATGCACATAACATATTGCTTGACGAATTTCTAACCAATTTGCACAGAAAGTTCATGTAGCACAGGGTATACACTCAATATGTTCAAAATATTAACAATTAAATAACGTGGAGATTAAAACTGAAAATGCTTTATAAATACTGCTATTATGCAACAATGCCTAGGGCCTACGATCTGAGATTACGATTTTATTTGATAATACCTGAAAAGGGAGAATTGTGTACTATGTAAATTAGAAACCTCCTCCTGACGATCCAAACAGTTACATTACATAAAATAAAACATTATTAAAGCAAATGCAAATTAAAAATGGCTATAACTAGTATATTTGACGCTGTACGAGTATATTATCTGAAATATTTGTGGATGGTTAAGATATGGTTCGAAATTATGGTCAGTGAATTCGGTTTCATCCAAATGTATCAACAGCCTGTGATTGATCTTGTAAATAAACCTCCACCAATAGTCAACCAAATGTATCAACAGCCTGTGATTGAGCTTGTAAATAAACCTCCACCAATAGTCAACCAAATGTATCAACAGCCTGTGATTGAGCTTGTAAATAAACCTCCACCAATAGTCAACCAAATGTATCAACAGCCTGTGATTGAGCTTGTAAATAAACCTCCACCAATAGTCAACCAAATGTATCAACAGCCTGTGATTGAGCTTGTAAATAAACCTCCACCAATAGTCAACCAAATGTATCAACAGCCTGTGATTGAGCTTGTAAATAAACCTCCACCAATAGTCAACCAAATGTATCAACAGCCTGTGATTGAGCTTGTAAATAAACCTCCACCAATAGTCAACCAAATGTATCAACAGCCTGTGATTGAGCTTGTAAATAAACCTCCACCAATAGTCAACCAAATGTATCAACAGCCTGTGATTGAGCTTGTAAATAAACCTCCACCAATAGTCAACCAAATGTATCAACAGCCTGTGATTGAGCTTGTAAATAAACCTCCACCAATAGTCAACCAAATGTATCAACAGCCTGTGATTGAGCTTGTAAATAAACCTCCACCAATAGTCAACCAAATGTATCAACANAAGCAAATGCAAATTAAAAATGGCTATAACTAGTATATTTGACGCTGTACGAGTATATTATCTGAAATATTTGTGGATGGTTAAGATATGGTTCGAAATTATGGTCAGTGAATTCGGTTCTGGACCAACCATGCTTCGAGCATACGAAGGGTTCTGGAGAGGTTCTAAATTTAGAAAAAAGTGGAAAAAGTCTTTTGAGGAATACCACTGGTATACTTTACTTTGTGACTTTACTTGGTTTGAAAGACTCAATACATTGGGAACGAGAGCTTTTGGGAGATTAATTCTTGTAAAAATATCAGGTCTGGATTACTACTACGCTATGAAAGTACTTGGTAAAGAGAAAATTGTCAAAACCAAACAGATCGACCACACTCTAGGTGAGAAGAGAATCCTACAGTCAATTAAATTTCCCTTCACTGTAAGTATGGAATTTTTTTTATGGACAATTCTTATCTGTACCTCGGTATGCCTTTCGTCCAAGGTGGAGAAATTTTCAGCCATTTGAGAAGCCAAGGTAAATTTTCCGAACCCCTGTCCAGATTTTACACGGCTCAGGAAATTTTAGCTCTTAAATACCTTCACTTTTTAGAACTTGTTTACAGGGATTTGAAACCTGAAAATGTCCTTATAGATAAACACATCAAAATTACTGGCATGGGGTTCTGTGTACGAACCTTGGATGGGTATCCAAGGTTCGTCCACGCCCTAAGTTGTTAACATTTTTTTATATGAAACCAAACAGTACTACTACACGAGCTTCCAAGGTTGGTGTAACAAGCTATTACATAATATTGTTATTACCTGTTATTATAGTCAAGTATGATTGATAATAATAAGACATTAAGATAAAATTGAAATTTTATTATCAAAGTTCTAACGGTTGGTTTTGAAGGGTCAATTTTCTTTTCATATTGATTTAAATAATGTGGAAAATTGTTCAGGTTGGCCATTTATGATTTTGCTTGAAGGTTAATAATAATTTTGATTTCGTGGGTGTAGAGAGTTCCCAATTACTAGTTACAGTTTTTGTAACTCCTTTTCTCCTCTTTTTTCTAAATGTAGAACCTCTCCAGAATTTTAATTTATGTTTCATTCTATGTAATGTAACTTTAACGGGGTTGGTCCTTCTCTCCATTAAATTAAATGAACCTGGCAATCATTCATCAACAAAATATGTATGTTATGTTCATTTTTGTAATTATTTATTTCAATTTTTAATCTCTAAGTAATTTGTAATCTTTAAATTTGTAACTTTTGCATCCTTTCCAGATGATAAATGTATTTTATCATCCAATATATCTCCTAGAATAGCATCTGATCAAGTTCAGGAACACCACTTACTTCTGGAAACTTGGCTCACGAAATGGAGAATCAAAATAAAAGTGTCCATGTGACTTTTAGTTTGAGACATGGTATACTCGTATGTGAACCACTAACCCTAAACCAAATGCCTATCCCTCACTCTAGTTCCGTCCGCTACCTTAGTTTACACCTAGACCAACGTTTGACCTGGGCACACCACACAAAACTTAAATGACAAGCCTGCAACAGACGATAAAGAATTTTACACCATACATCTAAACTCAGCACACATAACAATTAACTCAATATATAACATCATAATTAAGCCCATATGGTCATACGGTATTAAACTCTGGGGTTGGACCAAGCGTTCCAACTCCTATCGAATCCAGTACCTACAGTTCAAAATTCTAAGAAGAATTGTCCACGCTCCTTTCTACGTTTCTAACTTTACCCTTCACAACGACCTTAAAGTCCCCTTCGTCCATGACCAAGCCAAATCACAATACAAATCCTTCCATGAATCCAAATCCCAACACCCTAATCCATTAATCCCCAACCTGTCATTACCATTCATACCCGGAAATCCTCCCTGATGTCTAAAGAGGCAGTGGCCATGTGATTTATTGAGCAATGTATAACATCTAAATATATGTAATAATTCATGTAAGATTGTATAAGTACTGCGTTAATGGATAGTTCCTCACTTCAAGTCAATCATGTCATTCCAAAAACATACATCATTATTGCTTTTAAAATGAAATTATGTTGTTGCAATCTTCTAATAAAAATAAAAAATCGAAATCATAAAACCCACCCGTAACTTCCAACTGAGTTAGGCATAATCTAAAATTAATGTGTCTGTCACAAAGTTGAGAAGTTAATTACGAGACTACCTCCAATGAACAAATCGTCGGTTTAACAGTCATGGGGACATAACATAGTAATAATAATAGTAATAGTAGAGAATGATATCAAAAGATAGCATTCTCCATAATTTACCCCATGATTCATTCTGATCGCCAGGGGGAGGTTTCCAATTTACATAGTACACAATCCTCCCTTATCAGTTATTATCACATAAAATGGGAATCTCATTCAGGGCCGCTTTATTATGATCGTAGGCCCTAGTTATTTTTGCATAGTATAATGTATTTATAAGCCTTTTCAATTTACAATTTAATCTCTACGTTATTTAATTGTTAATATTGTTTAACATATTTAGTGTATGTATGCATATACACTCAATACCTTTGCTACATGAGCTTTCAGTGCAAATTTGTTAGAAATTCGTCCAGCAATATGTTATGTGCATTGTGTTCATGAGGTCAATTTAAAAAAAAACATGAAATATAAAACGTCTTCCATTCTTGCGCAGAGACCAATGCTCGGCTCGTTTGCTTTGTTCGGTTCGGCTGTCTGGACACGGCTTTAACATTTAATTCGGCTATGAGTGAGTTAAATGAACTTAGACAGATGGCGTCTGATTGGGTTCTGACTTCTATGAGGTGTAATTATTGTGATTGGGTAGGTAATCTTAAAACTGTCAAATGGTGCATGTGCAAGCCACAGAGAGCGCCACCTGCTTAACGTTTAACTTATAACTCGCCTTCTGCGGTCAAGGTTCCTTACAATTTTCAATTTCTAATATTTAACTCGTTAAACAAAGATCGGGAGTTATAGGGGTTTTCGTGGTTGGGTCAAAAAGTTTGTACCAGTGTTTAAATTTTGTGTTATAATTTCAGCACTTTTTGCTTAAACTGTTAACGCTTTATGAACCAAAATGTGACGGACGGACACATCTCCCTCGGCATAAGGGTTTTGAGAAGTATCTACAAAATCCTAATATATACAAATGCCCAATATTATGTTTCTAAACGTGCCCACTCATAAGGGGGGATGACGCAGAGTGCGACTTAAAAAAAATTTTTGGGGGGGATTTTTTTAAATCTACATATCAATACAATTTAATGTATTGTAAAATTTCCGAAGTAAAAAGTTTCAATTTACAATTAATTATATATGTACGGTAAGGTCATAAAAAAAGTAAAAGTATTAAGTATTTGTAAGCGAAGACAAATTTATTTAAATTTCAGAGCAATTTACTAATCATTGATTGAAAAAATGAAGTTATTTTTTTAATACATATTTTTTTACATTCACCTCATATTCAATTTCACATCAGAAATGCTTAAAAACCCTGTTAGAAGAGGTCATATTTTTCAAAATTTTCCGGGGGAGGGACCCCCGCACCCCCCTTCACATACATCACCAATAATTAACTGCAGACGACGCCCATGACGTACAGTAAGATAATGTACTGCAGTATAACATTTCCTAACGATACATTCTAAGTAACGACAAAACAATTGTTGTTTTCTTTGGCGCGGAGATTTTTTTTGTTTATTAGTTGTACATTTNATTTGGCTAGACTGGTGTCCGAGAGTGCTCTCGGAGAGTGACCTTGAATAAAGTTCCTAGACCAGTATCCGAACTGTCTACACGGTGTCCCGTTTGTCTAATAATCTACGTCTCCTCCGTCGTCCACACGCGTTGCCCGGCTGAGGTATTGGTCATGCTTGCTCTAGCAAAAGGTTTCACCTAGCTATAACTAGCTTAGACCGAGTGCGAGAGCAAACTGACAGGTGTCTACACGAGGAAAACAAACACCGAGAGCGCAACTAGCTAGACCGGAGTGGGTAGGAGTGGGGGTGGTCTAGCGTCCACTCTCGGCGGTGTCTCCACTGCGACACTCAATCTAGACACCCAATCTAGCAACAAAAGTGTCGCCGTGTATTTCGGCCTTTATAATTTCAGTACTTTTTGCTTAAACTGTTAACGCTTTATGAACCAAAAAGTGACGGACGGACACATCTCCCTCACTCCCTCGGCATAAGGGTTTTGAGAAGTATCTACAAAATCCTAATATATACAAATGCCCAATATTATATTTCTAAACTTGAACTCCGAAGACCTAAAACCCTCCTTCCTTACCGAAGTAAGAATTGTATAGTAAGCTATAGAATTTTATATCTAGCTAAGTCCAATTTCCCTTTATGGCTCATTCTCCAATCATGCTACTCTTCTTGGTCAATTTATTTCCTAGTATCCCTTTCAGAAAGTCGATGCTAAAAGTTTTTAAGCTGAACCACAAACAACTTTCACACATACCTGCATTTTTATATACATACAATACCTGCATTGACATCATACCTGTCATAAATAATCAATTGTTGATAATATAACTCAATTAAGATATGATTATTCTTACGACAACTTACGATATGATTATAGAAACATCATATTTATTATTACTTATCGTATTTAGACAAGCTTATTAGGCAATTATAACTATTATCGAATATTTTAAGATATTTCATAATATATGCTTTTTATAAATTTTTTGTACTTACACAAATACTTTTAAAAACTCGAGAAAAATGAAAGTGAAGTGTGACTGAATTTATTAGTAAATTTAGTTTAAGATATTGATTTATTATTATTTTAATATTGGGTTTCAACTGTGAAATTTCACCAAGTTCAGATGATTTACTATATTGATAATAACTCCTCTAAATTTTTATATGTATATGCTAGCAATAGCTTAGATATGGGAAAATCTATGGAGGTCATCTTAAAGCATAACAGAAACTATTTTTCAACGAAAGCTGACTAATTTGTTTATTTTATACCACAAAGCAACTTTCAGTCTCAATTCTACTGAGGCAACACTGACCGACATGTTTTCTAGTGTTGCTTGTTTCTAGGTGTGCCACATATCTGAATAATGTCACAAGCGCTTTCTCGCCTACCTTTGTAGCATGGGTGTTAAACGATTCCATCTAGGCAACTTCAGTTTGGTGCATTATGTCTTTAGAAACAGTCACGGCGGCTGCATATTTGGTGACTTCTTTGTAACGTAAAAACAGGTAATGCATGCCCTGTAAATTCTTTAGGTGGAACATAGGGCCGCAACAAGATTCTTCCACGACTCCCTGTCCCGGGCAACCTCCTTAACCTGGTTCGACGCCCTGCCAACCGCTCGCGCCTCTCTTTCTATGGTCCTTTTCCATGTTTCTCTGGGCCTCCCAGGTCTATGAGATCCCTGAGGGTTCCAATCTAGGACCTGTTTTGATATGCAGTTTTGTTTTGATATGCAGTTTTGTTTTGATATGCAGTTGTGTTTTGATATGCAGTTGTCACGTAAGTATGTGAGGCGATAATCCCCGGTTTCTGTACGATTGTTACAATTATTAAGTGTAAAATTTTAACAGTTGCCTATTCTTTTTCTACATTTTAAGACCATTAAATTGATGGATAATATGTCATGGTGACTAAAAACTTTTTTTAGTCACCTGCCATTTTGGCCGACATCATGGAAATATTAAGTCCAAAAAGTGTATAAAGTTGTCACTGATGCCGAGATGTACTTAGGTGCCGAACTTCATGTTCATAGCTAAAGGTAGTTTATGAATTGAAACATGCCAACGGACATACAGACAGAGACAGTGCACTTGTATAAGGTTTCTTTTCGTACTTCGTTCAGAAACCTAAAAAGAAGAAAGCCTCGATAGTGGAGGAAAGAATTGTACGTTGGTGGTAAAGAATCTCAGAACGATTTTTTGAAGCAATTGGTTACTGATGACAAAGTTCTGATGTACACGAATGGCGAGAGAAAATTTTGATTTTGACATTGTCGATCTAGGCTTATCGGCGATAAAAGTTAAAAGTTCAAAAGCAAACCATTTCACTCTTTTGCTAAGAGATGAACCATTCTTCTTTAAATGTAGTTTCTTCCGCTCGTGATGGAAAGCTAAACGCAAACTCTGAATTATCTTTTTTCACATCACTACAATCGCATTTACTTGCTAACTGCTTAATCTTCTCATAATTTATTATATTTTCTTTAGAAGTATTAATTTTATTACTCATCAACTCTAGCGAATTATGCTGGTCCTCAACCATCAAGGTAGTTTTATCTACATTTCAATGAATGTCTTATGCTACAAGACACACTGATCCGCTGACCGTTGGATAAGGGCGACATTTTTCGACACCTTAAAACTTGTCGAAAGGTGACGCATACGACCCTGCAACAACAATCAACATGTAACATGCGGCAAAGATACTCGTTTCTTGTCGCTTCGTGTTCCTTTGATTGAAAGACTGTGTACAGCATGCGTCAATGCCGCATGCTACATGTTGCCCAAATGTAGCCTCAGTGGAATTACGCCTTAAGAAGGCAGAAAGTTTACGTGGAGGAACACGTGAACAGTGGAGTAACAGTTCCTGTTACTCCACAGTAACAGTTCCTGTTACTCCACAGTAACAGTTCCTGTTACTCCACAGTAACAGTTCCTGTACTCCAGTACTCTGAGTAACAGTTCCTGTACTCCAGTACTCTGAGTAACAGTTCCTGTACTCCAGTACTCTGAGTAACAGTTCCTGTTACTCCACAGTAACAGTTCCTGTACTCCAGTACTCTGAGTAACAGTTCCTGTTACTCCACTAGTGATAGAGTTTGTCGTAAACATATGAATGATTTTGTCAATACAAGGAAAATAATTAGACTCCAATGATGAAGACATTGAAAGGCGTTAGTAATTTAAGTCTTACTATTATTCCATTGATCACTATTATTACTATTATTCCATTGATCACTATTATTCCATTGATATTATTATTTGGTTTCCTTATTACTTTGTCACTGAGAATCTTCCCTAATTGCGAAGAAGTTATGAATTTATACGGCTAATAATAATAAAAATTAATGAACAAGTATAAGATTTATGTAACAATGCCAAAGAAAATGTTTTTATCTGAGTAATAAAAAAAATAAAAAAATAACATTCACATATAACTTCATGCTAACTGTTACGATTTTAACGCTTCTTTTCTGCAGCGTCAAAGGTCCTATAATACCAAAAAGTCTTGAAGTTTTTGTTTGGAGACACCATGTAGTAATGAACTAGTAGTATATGTGTAGTAGTGTGTTGTAAAAAATCAAAACATTTTGATGTACTGGAACAAAATTATGATGACACAAAAATAAATTATAGTCTATTAAAGTACCAAATTAATTAATTTGTCAACCCGGTAAAAATTTAGTTTCCGAGATATTGAATAAAAAAAATATATATAAGACCCCGCTAGAAATCGAATCAGGTTCATGTTAATAATCACCATTTCAATTGTTATAGTGGATTTACATTGTTTTTATTAATTTAATGATATATAAATTTTATAATAATGTAATTTTATAATACATAATAAATTTAAATTATAATACATAATAAATTTTATAATACATTTTCTTTGTAAGTTCATAAGTTTATTGTGGGTCGTTGAAGGGTTCAAAATAACTTTTTCTTCACACTTTTTCTTTTAACATTTGATTTTATTTTATTTTTTTGTTTTTTTAATTTCATTACTAATTTTTACCAATGTTGTCTTAAAAAATTATCAATGAAACATCCGAATTTTAATGAACCTTTCAATGTAACATTTTTATGCCACAATTAAATGTTTTTCAGGGATGTAGAAAAAAAAGTTGGTAAAAGGTCACGCGAGAAGTGGACATCGAGGCATTTCCAGTTTGGATTAAGTGCAGTGTTAGATTTAAATTAGTGTCAATCAGAGGTAGTGTAGCTGGAGGGGGGCTCGTCCTCTGTATGGTAATTAGTTTAGTGGCTCTAATTATGAGGTTGACTGTAGAGGTTTATTTACCCGGCACATAGGTTTAGCTCTACGTGGGAGAACCTCCGTTGCCAATCAGCCTAAAACCATAATTTCCTTCTGTTGGCTCTTCAATCTCCTCTGCTGCCCCTGCCTGGTAACGTCGCTCTCTGATTGCTCCCCTTCCTCCCTACCCCTTCATTCATTTTCCGCTCTATTAACAAGTGTTGTATGTGTAGTAAAGTGAGGAAGAGGGTCAAAAGGTCAATATATTGGATTGAAGAGGAACTAACAAAAAAAAACTCAAGAGGATAATAACCCCGTTTGTAGTGGTTTGACCCTTGAACTGAAGCCTATGTTGGCCTCTTTTGGTTTACAACCTCACCCCTTCTTTTTATCCCTTTCGTTGCTGATAGATTCTGCTTATATAGAAATTTAAAAGAGTAGGGGAAAAGAAATGAAATCATAAGCATATTTATGCATAAAATATTAACTAAACAAAAACTTCTGCTTTTATCAGGTTGAAATTGTACGTGCCTGTTTCAATTGTACTTTATACGATTTATTTAAAGTTTTATTAAAATAATTACATCANGCTCCTTCGCTCTCGTTTTGAAACTGCGGCCAGTCTGTCCGACGTATTCGGAATCGCAGTCCCCACAGACAATTATATACACCCCACTATTATTTTCGGGCCGTATGGGATCTTTAACCTTACTTAGCTGTGCTCCTATGGTTCTAGTTGTGCTGAACCCCACTCTATAATCATACCTAGATAAAACCTTCGCGAGACGGTCAGATATGGGGCCGAGATAGGGAATAGAACACCAAGTTCTCTCCACAGGTTGATGATCATTAGTTACGTCCATAGCCTTCAACAGTAAACTTCGATTCTTCCTAGTTATCAACTTGTCTATTAACTTGCTATCATATCCATTGTTACAGGCTATAGTCCTTATTGTGGCAACTTCCTTATCGTAAGCCTCGGGGTCTAATGGAATGGTCAAAAGACGATGGACCATAGAGTTGAATGCAGCTAACTTGTGTGACCAAGGGTGATTCGAATTCGCATGAATAACCGAGTCGGTAGTAGTTGGCTTCCTGTAGATCTCGAAACGCAACGTGTTCGCCGTCCTGTAGACCGCAAGGTCAAGGAAGTTTAACCGACCATTATCCTCAATTTCACAAGTGAATTCGATGGAGGGAAGGCACTTGTTTAAATAGTCAAGGAAATCATAAAGTTGTTTTTCCGAGCCAGTCCATACACAGAACACATCGTCAACGTACCTAACCCATTTAAAGATAAAGCGATAAAACGGGTTATGAAGCTCATCGACGAATTCTTTGAAATAATAATGTAAAAAAGCATTTGCCCCAAGAGCAGATAACGGGGCCCCCATTGCAAGACCTTTCGTAGCCGCATAAAACTTATTGTTGTAGGAAAAATAATTTTGGGAAAGACAGATGTCTAATAACTGCGTAAACTCCTGGATTAATATCTTATTAGGGCAGTGCTTATGAAGAAGACGGTTTAAAATCGCTAAACTTTTATCTTTAGGAACACTAGTGTATAAATCTTTAATATCAAACGACACTAGCATAGCGTGAGATGGTATATGTAAGGAATCAAAGATTT
Organism: Gerris buenoi; assembly: GCA_001010745.2. Classification (NCBI taxonomy): domain Eukaryota; kingdom Metazoa; phylum Arthropoda; class Insecta; order Hemiptera; family Gerridae; genus Gerris; species Gerris buenoi. Next base: position 13,154 of record JHBY02107576.1, read on the forward strand.
TAACGAACTCTACTGTATTCTTAATACTATCTATTGCTTCAAACTTAGTTATTGAGTAAAATAATTTATTCAGATGTTTCGCTAGTTTTTCCGTAGGAGACGAACAGAACGAAACAATAGGTCTGATAGGTACATTGTTCTTATGCAATTTGAGCGCACCGTAAAAACGTGGAGCCAACGGATTCATTATAATGAGGTTCTGTATATTAAACCCTTCCGGGAAAACATTGGTGGTACTTCTAAGTGCATCACGCACATTTTGTTGAAAAGTATTAGTTGGATCCTTATCAAGGAGCTTAAAGTTGTTAGAGTTTAAAAAATTAGATACCTTATCATCGTACTTTCTCTTCTCCATAATGACGGTACAATTACCTTTGTCAGCCTTTAAGACTATTAAATCATTTCTTACGATTGTTTCCTTAACATTAGCGATTCTTCTGCTCTCCACATAGTTATTTCGGCTATATACCTCATTACGTTTTTGGCGAGCAAGAAAATTTTTAACGATTCTCGCAGCATCAATCTTACAATCATGGTTATTGCTGATGGCGTCGACTGCAGTCACGAGATTAGCGAGATCGTTATTATTTGGTTTATAAGGGGGACAATACTTAAGACCTCTATCGAGTAAGCGTAACTCTTCGTCGTCGAATGAAATAGGAGTATCCAAAAGAAATTGAGTACGAGGATGGAATTTATGGACCGAAGTATTCGAAGAAGTAGAATCGTCTGTAAATTGTATATTCGCGGGGTTTTCTATTGGTGTAGGTGCAGTAGAAGTGCTGCGTTGAGACATAGGGGGCTCGACAGCCGAACCCACTACGAGCCCCTCCCCCTCCACCGCCGGTGCTAAAGAGATTGGAGCAGGGATGGTGTTATTGTCCCTTGCATTCCGACTCCGATTACGAGTTGCTTTGTTTACTGCAATTGTTTTCAGATTAGAAATCTTAAGAGATAAAACGGATTGCTTTCNGCCCCTCCCCCTCCACCGCCGGTGCTAAAGAGATTGGAGCAGGGATGGTGTTATTGTCCCTTGCATTCCGACTCCGATTACGAGTTGCTTTGTTTACTGCAATTGTTTTCAGATTAGAAATCTTAAGAGATAAAACGGATTGCTTTCTAGCTTTAATCTTATCTATAATAAAGGATATATTCTTATTAATACTGTTTATGTTTTCATCGTTAATCTTAGTGCATATTTTGTTTCTCATATAGTTTATGTAGTGACAAATATTATCTCGCTTCCTATACCAGCGCCGCAATTCTTCTTTTAATAAAATGTTTTGAACTCTTCTTTTTACATTACTATTAACGCGAAGTTTATGAGTCCCAAATCTAGTCAAAAAATTAGGTGCTAGTCCTTCTTTAATGCATTGTAAGACAAACCAGATATTACGCTTCACTACCTCTTCCTTTTCAGATTGCTTATATTTCTGTTCTAGCTTTTTAATATCATAATTATTAATTTCATTAAGAACGATGTTAGATAATAAATCAAACTTACTTCGATTCGTCGATGAGCTTCATAACCCATTTTATCGCTTTATCTTTAAATGGGTTAGGTACGTTGACGATGTGTTCTGTGTATGGACTGGCTCGGAAAAACAACTTTATGATTTCCTTGACTATTTAAACAAGTGCCTTCCCTCCATCGAATTCACTTGTGAAATTGAGGATAATGGTCGGTTAAACTTCCTTGACCTTGCGGTCTACAGGACGGCGAACACGTTGCGTTTCGAGATCTACAGGAAGCCAACTACTACCGACTCGGTTATTCATGCGAATTCGAATCACCCTTGGTCACACAAGTTAGCTGCATTCAACTCTATGGTCCATCGTCTTTTGACCATTCCATTAGACCCCGAGGCTTACGATAAGGAAGTTGCCACAATAAGGACTATAGCCTGTAACAATGGATATGATAGCAAGTTAATAGACAAGTTGATAACTAGGAAGAATCGAAGTTTACTGTTGAAGGCTATGGACGTAACTAATGATCATCAACCTGTGGAGAGAACTTGGTGTTCTATTCCCTATCTCGGCCCCATATCTGACCGTCTCGCGAAGGTTTTATCTAGGTATGATTATAGAGTGGGGTTCAGCACAACTAGAACCATAGGAGCACAGCTAAGTAAGGTTAAAGATCCCATACGGCCCGAAAATAATAGTGGGGTGTATATAATTGTCTGTGGGGACTGCGATTCCGAATACGTCGGACAGACTGGCCGCAGTTTCAAAACGAGAGCGAAGGAGCACCTACAGCGGTCTAACAGTAGGTTTAACCAACATCTCGTTGAATTTAATCACACGCTAGCTCAGCATAAGATCGGGTTCCTGCATTGTGCCAAGAAAGGACGCCGGCTTGACTCACTGGAGAACTTAGAAATTATCAGGAGTCAGTGTCGAGCGGGAGATAAAAATCTTAATGAGCGGGGGGAAGCTTCCTCCTTGATAAGAACCCTGGCTGCAGCGTCTGCTTCTGCTCGGATCAGTCTTACGTTAGTCTCCGACGTCGTATGACTCACCCACTACATTCCTTTTTTATATTATAAAACATAATGTTAACTATGTGTCTCTAGTTTTACTAAATCGGTAAGCTCTTTTATTTTTACTTTGACTTTGCATTTAGTTTTGTTTTTAACGTTATTGATTTTTATTCTTCCTTTTTTTATTTTTTCGATTTTTAATTGTTAGCCTGTTTTATTATTTGTTAATTGTTTTGTCATTGCTTTTATTCTTTTTGATTAATTACCGTCGGTTTTATTTATTTATTTTTTTTTAATCTTTTCTTACCGTTTTTGTGATTTTATATTTTATTTTTGTTATTAGCTTTTATTCATTCTCTTGTAATTTCGGTTTGGTTGCATGTTAATAATTTTTTACGCTTAATGTTTGTTCATAGGCACTGATGATGGCTTTATAAAAGCCGAAAGCTGCTTTGATAAATAAACAAGTATTCCGTGGAGAGACTGTTTCTTTTTATTTATTAAGATGACCTCCATCAACGCTCTTACTTCTCAAGTATTTTATGATTGTTATTTTTGGTATGAATGGTAAGGGCAGTCTTATCATTTTTGGCTTTTATGTCATAACTATGTTGTTTTGCCATTTTCTTTGGCAAAATTTAGTATCATGTAAATATATGAGACATTTTTCTTACGACTTTGTCATACCGATGTTTTAAATTATATCTTTTATTTTATGGGACTATAAGTCACTATAAATTTCATCTTTAATAAACCTAAAAAAGGAGTTTAGTGAATGAAATTTCTTAAGACCTCTTCATTTCTTCTACATTAATCAAGTAGAAAAGAGTTTCAAAAAATGGGCTAATGCATCTTTAATAATTGTTTAAATAAATAAATTAATAGTAAAAAGCTAGCTTTTATCTTGGGCCATCCACCATATTGGATTTAGAGTGAAGTAATTTTATTTTCCGTATTCTTCTCAGCAAACTCTTTCATTTGATACCCCATATCATGGACGTGCTTAAAAATAACTAGTCCGCCATCTTGGGCAGTCCACCATATTGGATTTAGAATCACGTCACTTAGCTAACGCATGCATTGTCATCCAAACTAAACGTGTCTGCAAAATATCAATTCAATCGATTAACTTCTTTAACCGGAGGATAACTGCTTTAAAATTCAGTTCTTATAGATTTGACCCGAACATTCATTCAAACATTGTAACTTAAATAAAAGCTTGTAACAATTATAAAATAATTAAATACAACATTAAATTATTACTTGAAAACTATGCTAGACACAATAAAGAAACACTTAAAATTTCTTGTAGTATTTTTAAAAACCTATCATTTAAGTCTTAAACTCACAAAATGACTGAGTTAAAGCCATTATTTTAAAATGTTTCACTATTTTATTTTCAACATTCTCTAAACGGTTGGATATTAAAAGCTCTTTAGCTTTTCATTGTTGTAATTCCATTTGGTTTAAGAAATTTGGAAATGCGTCATTTTATCGTTTAAACATTTTTATTTCATGAGCAGCCGCCAAATTTAAAAATAAATTACATTTTTTTTTTTCTGGAGCGTTAGAAAGTTGATTTAAACGACAATAAGAAGAAAAATACATACGTCATGTTCTCTGCTTTAATAAAATGTCTTATAAAAGGTTATTTCGTAAAGAGCGTAGGTATTGAGTTACAAAACGAAAGATAACATAAAGTAAATATATGAGGAAAAAATTGAGCGATAGACCGACAGCCAGACACGGAACCAACAATGCTCCCTGATGTCTAAAACTTTCTTGGAATTTTTGAATTCGGAGATAGGACAAATTTCTTTGCTTAAAGAAAAATTGGAAGCAAAATTGGCACTTCTATAGATTGTTGCTCCCCTTATAAAAAACAACAGAGGGGAATAACAATCTAAAGAAGGTGTGCGGAATGTTCTTGTTTAGACTGTTACTCCCCTTATAAAAACAGAAGGATGATATTCCTTTGTCCCAAAATACATTGAAGACATCCCTTTCGTCTTAATAGTTATTTAGTCCGTCATTTATGTTCGAAAATAACATAGGGGAGTAACAATTTAAAGAAGTACAGCAAAATTATATAGCAATTTAAAGAAGTACAGCAAAATTATATAGCAATTTAAAGAAGTACAGCAAAATTATATAGCAATTTAAAGAAGTACAGCAAAATTATATAGCAATTTAAAGAAGTACAGCAAAATTATATAGCAATTTAAAGAAGTACAGCAAAATTATATAGCAATTTAAAGAAGTACAGCAAAATTATATAGCAATTTAAAGAAGTACAGCAAAATTATATAGCAATTTAAAGAAGTACAGCAAAATTATATAGCAATTTAAAGAAGTACAGCAAAATTATATAGCAATTTAAAGAAGTACAGCAAAATTATATAGCAATTTAAAGAANGATAGCATGAAAACAAACTTCCCTTTGCATGGTAGAGATCCCCCAAGTTTCATTAATTTATCTCAAACCGTTCAAAAGTTAAGAGGGGGGGGGGAGACTACCTATAATAAATATATGGGACAAAAATTGAGCGATAGACAGACAGCCAGAAACGAAACCAAAAATGTTCCCTGATGTCTAAAACTTTCTTGGATCTTTTTGAAATCGGAGACAAATTACTTTACAAATTTCCTTTCTTTAGAACAATCACATAGGTTCCGTTCCCTTCGGCAAGCTCGGAGGCAAAATTGGCACTTTTTTAGATTGTTGCTCCCCTTATAAAAAAAACAACAGAGGGGTGTAACAATCTAAATAAGGTGTGAGGAATGTTCTTCTTTGGACTGTTACTCCCCTTAAAAAAACAGAAGGATGATATTCCAAGTCATGATAGTCAAAGTCATTTCATATTCTAAAATAACAGGGAGTAAAAATGTAAAGAAGTAGAGCTAAATTATATAGCAATTTAAGAAAATTATAGATTTTTAATATAATTAACTTTCAAAATTATATTAAAAACCAACTACAGATACCTGCAAATAGTTTAAAATAGACTAGGTGTGGCACATAACTTCCTCGCATTCTACTTACTTACTTAGTCGGTTCCTCTTCTACCGGTAGGTGTTGAGGATGACCAAAAGGATTTCCAGCGTTCCCTATTTTTGGACATGGTCCTTGCTTGTTGGACAGACGTTCCTCGCTCCGCTAGGGTGGATGTGATGTTATCCATCCAAGTTGTCCTTCTCCTTCCCCTAGGTCTTCTTCCTTCACAACGAGCTTCGAAAACTTTTNAGAAGTACAGCAAAATTATATAGCAATTTAAAGAAGTACAGCAAAATTATATAGCAATTTAAAGAAGTACAGCAAAATTATATAGCAATTTAAAGAAGTACAGCAAAATTATATAGCAATTTAAAGAAGTACAGCAAAATTATATAGCAATTTAAAGAAGTACAGCAAAATTATATAGCAATTTAAAGAAGTACAGCAAAATTATATAGCAATTTAAAGAAGTACAGCAAAATTATATAGCAATTTAAAGAAGTACAGCAAAATTATATAGCAATTTAAAGAAGTACAGCAAAATTATATAGCAATTTAAAGAAGTACAGCAAAATTATATAGCAATTTAAAGAAGTACAGCAAAATTATATAGCAATTTAAAGAAGTACAGCAAAATTATATAGCAATTTAAAGAAGTACAGCAAAATTATATAGCAATTTAAAGAAGTACAGCAAAATTATATAGCAATTTAAAGAAGTACAGCAAAATTATATAGCAATTTAAAGAAGTACAGCAAAATTATATAGCAATTTAAAGAAGTACAGCAAAATTATATAGCAATTTAAAGAAGTACAGCAAAATTATATAGCAATTTAAAGAAGTACAGCAAAATTATATAGCAATTTAAAGAAGTACAGCAAAATTATATAGCAATTTAAAGAAGTACAGCAAAATTATATAGCAATTTAAAGAAGTACAGCAAAATTATATAGCAATTTAAAGAAGTACAGCAAAATTATATAGCAATTTAAAGAAGTACAGCAAAATTATATAGCAATTTAAAGAAGTACAGCAAAATTATATAGCAATTTAAAGAAGTACAGCAAAATTATATAGCAATTTAAAGAAGTACAGCAAAATTATATAGCAATTTAAAGAAGTACAGCAAAATTATATAGCAATTTAAAGAAGTACAGCAAAATTATATAGCAATTTAAAGAAGTACAGCAAAATTATATAGCAATTTAAAGAAGTACAGCAAAATTATATAGCAATTTAAAGAAGTACAGCAAAATTATATAGCAATTTAAAGAAGTACAGCAAAATTATATAGCAATTTAAAGAAGTACAGCAAAATTATATAGCAATTTAAAGAAGTACAGCAAAATTATATAGCAATTTAAAAAAATGATAGATTTGTATTATAATCAACTTTCAAGCTGATATTTAAAACAAACTACGGATAAAGCAGATAATTTAGAAAAATAAACATAAATATAATTTTATTGCCAATATTATTTCTTTTTTTTTAATAAGTAGATACATGATTTTGATCAATTACAATTTTTTAAAAATGACAATAAATCGATTAAACCTTTTGCTGCAAAGATCATTAATAATTTTGGCAAATAATATGATAAATACGTAATAAATTAATATAGTGTCCTTGAATTTAAACATATTCACCGGGAAAATTGAAAATTAACTTCTAATTTTTATTAATAAATGAATTTTTTTCTTTATCAAACAATTTATCTATTTCTTTTCCCCCTTCCTTCTTTCTTCTTAAAGGTTAATTACATTAATATATAAAGACCTTGTAAAATGTATCGAAAGAATAGACAATAATTGAAATTTGTTTTAGAAGCATTTTGTTAAGTTAGCATATTTTAGAAGATATGAAATCAATTCTGATAATATCCGCTTTCGCTTTGCTCGTGGTTTGTTACGGTGATGAAAATGTTAACGCGAATTCCGATGAACAGTCAGATGATAAATCTAAGATCATAGAGGATGAAATTTACGAAAAGCTGATGCTGTTAGCTCAAAATTCATCGTCAATTCATCCGCAGAGATTTGGATTACCGTCGCTTCGTGACTCCATAAAGAATTTCTTGCATCCAAAACAATGTTTTAAATCATTTTATCCGGTATGTAAATTATTATTATGCTATATCTATTTTTATTTTTAACATTATTTTTAAACTTTTCTTATTTAAAGAGAAAGTATTGTGATGGTACAAAAATTCTATTTTAAAATGTTGATGGATTCACACGGTTCGACGTTCCCTTGGTCAAAAAATGGTTTTGAAAAGATGTATGTCTTTCTTATGTCGTCTATGAAAACGCGTGGACCCTAAACTACTGCGCCAATTTTGACGAAATTTGGGATATATGTTTAGAAATGTCATACCATATGAGAAATCGATAAATTAATTTTAACTCTAAATTGAAGGGGGGCTGCCCCCCAAAACTCTGGAAAAATGTTAAAAACAATTATTTCTTAAAAACGATTCCGACGATTTCGATTAAAAAAAAAATTAGTCTATTTAAATACTGATCTATCGTAAAAAGTCTTTTTCCCGGGAAGAAATCTAGTTCCTGAGAAAATGCTACAAACGCAGAGAGAGAGAGGCCGGGTTCAATCCCCGTTGGGGATAAGTTATTTTAAACAAATGTTCAATAATAATTAAATGTACTTACGAAAAAACGAAAAGTGATAAATAGAAAACACTGGGCTAAGTAATTATAAAATCGAATCTGAGGAATTTTAAGTTTTTCATTTCTTTTTTTTTTACCGATTGTTTTTAACATTTTCCCTTTATTGGCACTGTTGATAGTCCTATAGTGGCTGAAAACTGCTTTGAAAATTATTACATTTATATTATTTTACGTGTGGAGGCACTATTCTTTCAACATTTAATGATGACATCCACTGACGCTTCATATTTTAACCATCAACTAAGTTATTTTGTGATTCCACACCATATGTAAATTCTGACTTTGCACTTGCACTTATTATGACCTTTTAAGATTAAAAACGCATTCGGCTAAAAAAAAATGAAAAGACTTATTGCACTTATTTGATATAATTTTGCAATCTTGTCCAGAAATAAATACACGACACAAAAATAAAATTTTGATTTAATACCGCATTTCTATCATATACTTTTACAACCGCATTTCTATGATATAATTTTACAACCGCATTTCTATGATATAATTTTACAACCGCATTTCTATGATATAATTTTACAACCGCATTTCTATGATATAATTTTACAACCGCATTTCTATGATATAATTTTACAACCGCATTTCTATGATATAATTTTACAACCGCATTTCTATGATATAATTTTACAACCGCATTTCTATGATATAATTTTACAACCGCATTTCTATGATATAATTTTACAACCGCATTTCTATGATATAATTTTACAACCGCATTTCTATGATATAATTTTACAACCGCATTTCTATGATATAATTTTACAACCGCATTTCTATGATATAATTTTACAACCGCATTTCTATGATATAATTTTACAACCGCNAAGATGTTGGCTCGGCAAAACGCTATGTCCTGCATCGTTTCGTCGCATTCGACCCATCAGGGGCCCGACGATGCCCACCCAACTCTGGACCTATACTATACTGGATCACGAAGATCAGATATAGGGCTTACCAGAGACGAGCCAACATCTTAAAGACGTATTGTCTGATGTTGGAACAGTCCCTATGTGTCACGCTAGCGTGGCACATCCCTTGGAGTCTCTCACTAACACAAATTGTGTACTTGTAGTACACAGGTAGTTTATTTTATACTTGAAAAAAATATCCCTTTCGGCACAAAACAGAAAATACATAAATAAATTAAAGGGAACAATAAAAAAGAAATCAATTGTGGTAGTTCTATCCGGGCTGAAGATCAGTACTTACCTAGTATGACAATTGAGTAATTCAATACAAGTTAGTAAATGAGAATTGATCGATTTAATAAATTTTTGAGCTGAGCGAAGCGAAGCTCTTATACTACACTTTGCGTTTTTTCTGATGCATACTCCTCCTGAACCGCTGAATTTGGCACGGTCATAGTGACTAACCACAGGAAGGTATAAATCTGAAATAGTCCAAATTGGTACACAGGGGTACGAGGTACGGGGTACATAAGTTTTCTCCTGAACGGCTGAACTGATCCGCACGAAATTCGGCACGGTTAATGTGAGCAACAAAAGGAAAGAATAAATCTGAAATGGTCCAAATCGGTACACAGGGGTACGGGGTACGAAGTACAAAAGTTTTCTCCTGACTCCTGAACGGCTGAGCCGATCCGCTCAAAATTAGGCATTGTCATAGTGACTAACCACAGGAAGGAATAAATCTGAAATGGTCCAAATTGATACACGGGGGTACTACGGGTACAAAAGTTAAAATAGTATATGCCCTTCAATATGCATGCCGTTGGAAAGCTGTTTAAGATTACAGTTATTGTTGTATATTAATTTTTGTCATATTTTAATTTATGAGGGGTCATTGGTAAAATAGGAAAAAATAAATAAATATGATTAAATTGCACGCTCAGCTCAATATTGCAAGCATTGCACACCTAGTTATAAGTTGCCTCACTTCGTTATAATCGAGTATTCAATAAAGTAGTTTGATTTCTAACTATCCTAACTATACCTAATTATTATCGGTCTACAGTTATTATACTCAATGTCAGGTTATTAAATGAAATTATCAAGGGAAATGATGTAGCTTTAGAATTAGAACAGATAAACACATAGTGTTCGGTGTTCGTGTTTTCAACTTGTAAAAGCTTACTTGCTTTCCTTCAACTACTAACTTAATAACTAAGAAAATAGTCATCCATGTAGTGTGGCACTTACTTTCCTCACGCTCTATTTCGTGTACTTTAATGATTTTTTGCTTTTACAAACTTTTTTGTCACATTTATTAAATTTTCCACCCGTTCTTTAAATCTCTCCAAATTGTTTTGATATTATCTTTTTACATAAATTGAAGTATACATTAAGATACATTTAAAGAGCGTACTCGATTGAAATTAATCTTGGGCTTTCTGCGGGCTACTTTCAACGAACCATCGAAGTTTTGATAAAAATCAAATCAGTAATTTTGAAGAAGATATAGGTTGTAACATATAGTTTTATTAACCCTGCTCAGTTCGGGTGTGGGTGGGTTCGAAAGTAAAATGGTTAGAGGAGAGGTATGTTAAAAGAAAATAAAATAGTACAAAAAGAGTTGGAGTTTGCCTAAACTTTACTTAAATAAATTCAAATCTTTCTAGTTGAAAATGTAAAAAATATTTAAACTCCTTAACAGACCAAAAAAAAAGAAAACTTGAATAGGTAGGTAGACCTAGCGAGTTTATAAAAAAATAAGAATAAATAATCATAAGCCGTTATTATGAAATAATCAAATAATATAGAAGGAAATAGCTGAGAAATAGAAATCTAAAAGATAGAATAAAATAGAGATAGATAAAATGACAGAGATAGGATTAGATAGAAGAAATATAATAATAAAAGATAATCTACTTGAGACAATTATTCGTCAGCCAAAGCGGGGTCGGTGCATGACCATCTAAGTGGGGAAGAGGCAGACTTCGCAGGTCGTTAAGAGGTGCAGTGGAGTAGGTGGCCCCTTGCAGGTGTTGACTCCAAGAATCAGGGGCGTGGTACCTGGTGTGTGGGCAGGTTGAGAAATGGCGACAATCGGACAATATCCCAACTAGATGGTTTTTAACTATAGTGTACGATTGCCTCAGTCACTAGAATATCCAGTGGAGATCCGGGAAAGAAAACCCGATTTGCTTCGGGCCACTTTGGAGACAGAACGACGAATCTGGTCTCCAAACGCCTAGACCGAAGTTTCTAGTTCCGCCATTGTTACACTAGTTACCGATGATCCGGCGTAACCGTGGTAACCTCACACACACATCCACATGTCACACTACTTCGCACCCCTACTCCGTCTCCACGCATACGCACCCAATCCCCTCTTCATACACGGCTTTGCTCTAGTGCCCAATCAAATTCACAGAGATCCCGGGAATCAACGGAATTGACCGACAGCGTTGTCGTGGACTCACGGCAGACTGTACTACAACGCTAACCAAACAAGAATTATCGTTATAAGGTGTGAATTAATGTATGTTGATGTAAAATGTGCGCATGTGGATGTTAAACCGATGGGCCCAGAAGGTTTAAATTTTTATAGGACCAACAATGGGTTAATTATGACCTACTAATAAAATTTCATTAAAATCGAACAAGTAGTTTTTATGATAATGTATTGGTTCGCAAAAAAGGAACTACAGACAAACACGTAACCAAATAATGTTCCTTGATGTCTGAAACGGATTACCATCTTGGAATAATTGAAATCGGAGAAATATAATCCATTCGTTCTTCAGAATGATAATATAGCTTCCGTTACTTTTGGTAAGCTCGGAAGCAAAATGTCTTTTAAAATTAACCCATTATGGACCGTATCTTTTTTTGTTCAAATTTTTCAACGAAATTTATAAAACTGGCTAATATTGACCAGAATACAGAAAAATATTGACCAGAATACAGAAAAAATAATTTAAAAAATCTTTCTTAATTAGTTCATCTGATAATTAGCGTTACCATATGGTTACGCTGGGAAGACCAGGTACATTCATCATAGCATCAGCGTTACCATATGGTAACTTTGGGTAGAAGAGGTGTTATTTATACAATAATATTTATATCAACAATCATTTATTTCATATAATATAAGTATGCCAATATAGTTTTTTATAATTTTAAGTATAATCAAATTATTTTTTTATAGTAAAAACGTTGAAAACAAAGAATGCATAGTCCAATTTGTAACTTTCTGCACATGTCTATAACATGGGATTTGAATCCACCACCAGCACATCTTTTCCTTTTATTATCAGATGCAGAGGTGACACTGTGATCCATCTGATATGATCGGATATTCTGGATTCATTGACCACAGCGCAGAGGATCCTGGATGTCGTTTCACAGTAGCAAATCTGATTTTATATTTTCACTTTTCTCAAACTTTCTATTTTTTTCGTTTCATCAACCAGGAGCTTCGAAACTGATTTAGCAAAAAATAGCTCTAGCATCTGGGTTGGTGATTAGTCCGCATAGAGGTGAATGNAAACTTTCTATTTTTTTCGTTTCATCAACCAGGAGCTTCGAAACTGATTTAGCAAAAAATAGCTCTAGCATCTGGGTTGGTGATTAGTCCGCATAGAGGTGAATGTTTGGCTCGGGGATTGTAGCTTTGCTATATTCCAGAAATCTATATAGGCTTACGGGTTTTATTCTCTGTCTAAAGTAGAAGCAATTGTCAATTAGGAAAGAGATGATGAATTGCCAGCAGTAACATTCAGCAAATGTGGCTGTGTACATCTCTTTAGGCTCTTTAAATCTGGAAAAATAAATTAGGCAATTCTGATGAACCGCTAGAACGGAAACTACCCATACAAACTTAGGTAATAGCTGCCTTGCTGACAAATAAAAGTTATAATATCGTGTTCATCTTCATTACCCGATTTTTCTTCAAAATAATTGCTGGGTCTGGAGGTTCTAAATTCATATATACTGGTAAATCTCCCTCTTCTTCCCAACCATCACTCTGAAAAATATCATAAGCTTATAGTANTTAGGTCAAACAATTTATTGAGGGCAAAATAAGCTTAAAAAGAATTTAGAATTTATTGGAAGCATTTTAGATTGCTTCCAATATAATAATAACCTTGTTTAAATTTACAACTTAGTGTGCTTTCAATAAATTGCCTAATCTGAAACATTTAACACTATAAACAATCATGTATTTTGCAATCGGAGGGGACGTAATACTGTTATAGGTCCCGTTCCCACCATGGATAGCTACCCTGATATTTACAGGGAACTATACTACTACTAGTATAGTATATAAACTAGTAGTAATATGTAACTAGTAAGGTACT
>KZ654491.1:0-15742 GCA_001010745.2 Gerris buenoi
TTTAACATTAGAAAACATAATCTTTATTTTAACTCATATCTAATAATACAATAAAACATTATTACAATATATGCATTGTCATGGTTAGGTTAACCTTCTTCTTTCATTCCTTCAACACTGTTACATATACATTTCTTAATAAAGATTTACTAATCAAACTAAAATACACATCAGTTTCTAATGCATACACAAGTTTTACAAGGTTGGACTTTTTCAAATTCAATTTTTTTTTCGGTCCACTCTATTCTACAGCAGGTTCCATTATATTTGAAGTAATTTTCTTTAACTTGTTTCTTATTGATGTCGATAGTTGAGTTAAACTGCACTTTATCGTTGTCCTCTCTTTACAGATTCCTTGTAGTTGCTTAGCAGTAGTGTTATTTACGTTTGCAACATCTTCCTCCAGGTGAAAGTCAGGAGACCAAAGTATCTCTACGTCCCGACAGCCTCTCTCTTGTGAGCAGCATTGATATGTCTGATCAGACTTGATTTCCAGTGGGTTTTAAGATCACAATGAGCGCATTGAAACGCCCTTTCTATTTTATGTACCGAGACAATATGAGTTGTCAATCGTTTTTTTTGAGTGGTTTTGTATTTACAGTGTCCACACTTGAACGCCCTTATTTTAGTGTGCACTGAGACGATATGTCCTTTTAAAGTAGACTTCCGGCCGAATCTATACTTACAGTGGTCACACTGATACTTCCTTACATTTTTATGTACCAATTCAATATGTAAGCGCAAATTAGACTTGATGTAGGTTTTATGCTCACAGTGAGGGCACTGAAATGCCCTTATTTTCTCATGTACCGAGTCAATATGAACCTTCAGATAACGTTTCCAACCAGTTTTAAACTCACACTGAGAGCACTTGAACGCCCTCCTTTTCCTGTGTACCGAGTCAATGTGATTAGTCAGGATACACTTGCGGCTGCACTTGTATTCACAGAAGGAGCAGTGAAACGCCCGTAGTTTTCTATGTATTTCGTCAATATGTCTGTTTAGATGATTCGTACGGTTGGTTATGTATTCACAGTGAGGGCACTGTTTAGGAAACAATTTCTTGGGTATATATTGAGACTGTAGTTGGTCACACTGTAGTTGGTCACACTGTAGTAGGTCAGACTGTAGTTGGTCAGACTGTAGTTGGTCAGACTGTAGTTGGTCACACTGTAGTAGGTCAGACTGTAGTTGGTCACACTGTAGTTGGTCAGACTGTAGAGGGAAGTGCGAGCTCTGCATACTCCAGCCACTTCCTGTCTCCTCATTATTAGCCAGATCTAAAATCAACATAATTTTAATGAAATGTGTGTTTTAATGTTTTGTTAATATTCAATAAATTAAAAATATATATAATTATAATATATCTGCAATGTAATACCGTGATTTTGCTCACTGCAATATGGTTTACAATTTGTGTTACTGAGAGACACATAGGGATGTGCCACGCAAGCGTGACACATAGGAACTGTTCCAACACCAGACAAACGTCACAAAGATGTTGGCTCGGCAAAACGCCATGTCCTGCATCGTTTCGTCGCTACCGACTCATCAGGGGGCCGACGATGCCCACCCAACTCTGGACCTATATCGGCTCAAGAAGATAAGATATAGGAATTATCAGAGAGGAGCGTGCTCTCACACCGCCATTCTTGCTTGGCTGGCAAAACACATCTGCAATGTACTACCGTGATTTTGCTCACTGCACTCTTGCGTACTGCTGAACAGTTCCTATGTGTCACGCTTGTGTGGCACATCCCTAGGTGTCTCTCAGTAACACAAATTGTAAAATTATAATATACTTTTAAATTTTAATGGATTTTTCACATTAATCTGTAAAGACTTAAATAAAATACCATTGAAAAGCTTGAAATTCGGCATATTTTTTTTTTTTTTTTTTAAGAAAAATTTAAGTCTAATTAATTTTTTAAATTGATCTATTTTATAGGATAATTATTATAATAAGCATTTTTATGCCATTGAGAAGTGAAAAACATAATTCTTTATTTAGAAAAGAGAGATGTAATTTTATATTCAGTGTTGCCAACATCCAATTTAGTAACCTTGTTGTAACCCTCTCTTTATTTAAACTGGATTTTTGAGGACAAAAATAATAGAGAAATATATTTTATTTTCGTATTTATACATAATAGTTATCTCGGTAACTAGGCAGCAAAATGTTTTACTATCAAGGTATTAAGTTAGCCTCCGAGCCGGAGAAGAGGACCGGCTATGAAAATTATTCAAATTAGGTAATATACATTATGTGGACTGCCTGATAATAAATTGCTTTCAATTTTTAAGTTTTTGGTAGTATTTGTGGTGGACCTGGAATAGCCTTGCTCCCTTAACCTGGGTTTTGTTTTGTTTACATTGTATTTTATATTTATTTGTTTCTGTTAGATTATTGATTTAGTCGATCGAGTAAACTCAAACAAAATATAATTAATTCATCGACAGTTTAATTTGTTTCTAATTTATCTTTATTTACACATTGGGTGCACCCTAGAAAGGACCCCCATATAACTGGTGACCCCGATAAGAACAAGAAACCTTCAGGAAATCGGTAAGTCGAAATTCAGTTTTATTCTTTTTAAATTCGGTCATTTCAAAATTTCATTTTATTTAAAGAAATACATTTCACCATCAGAACAGCATTCAAAATTCAATGGAGGAAGAAATCAAGAGCGGCTTGACAGGAGTGGACGAAAAGAACGAGTCGCAAGCTAGAGTGGGAACACCGTCGGTAGCGAGAGTGGCAGTCAAACTACCGGCGTTCTGGAAAGGAAATCCTGCACTCTGGTTTGCACAGGCAGAGGCCAACTTTAGGGCAGCCGCTATTTCGCTCGAAAATACCAAATTTTACTACAAAGTTATACTACGAAAAGTTTTAATTGAATTTAAATCAAAATATAATTATTATTAACTCTGGGAGACAGACGGAGTAAAATAGACTCCAGTGCCGGGACTTGAACCACGGGCCTCTACATTTCCAGTGTAGTGCTCTTTACACTAAGCTAGGCAAGAGAATGATTTTTCTCTGCTGTAACTGATAACTAGTCCTGAATCCAAGCTTTCAATATTTCTACAAGTTTAGCAAGTCAATATTTACGACATTAGAACTTGACCGAGAATTATCGCTTATAATTATAAAGTACTCAATTAGTACCTGTACCTTGTACAATCAATTAAACATTGAATTTTAAAGTTTTAAGTATTCATACTATGGAAAGTTTAAATTTTAATTTAAATAAAATTATAATTATTATTAACACTGGGAGACATGTAGAGGCCCGTGGTTCAAGTCCTGGCGCTGGAGTCTATTTTTCTCTGTCTGTCTCCCAGTGTTAATAATAATTATAATTTGCATGTTTACTTGAAGCTGCAGTTTTGCCAGTTACTCTGTTTTTTTTTTTTTTTGTTTTTTTATATAGTACTGTTTGGACTTATTAAACAGGATTAATAAAAATATAAAGCATTTTTTAACTTATTAAACTATAATATATAACTAGCCGTTAAGCCCGCGGCAGATTAAATATGGTTGAAAAAAAAAAGCTGAGATATAATTAGTTATAATTAAAATATTTAAATAGATATTTACTGTTTAAATAGTAAGTTTTATGCTAGGAGATTCATTACAGTGGGATGGCTCAGTGGTTAAGTTAAGGCTTCATATGCTGGAGGTCACTGGTTCGAACCTAGCTTATAGCTCATCAATTTTTAACGTCATAAATCATTTAGAGGTGAGTCGCCGTCGTCGGGACACTACTCGATTATATAAAAGATATTATAAGGGATAAACAAAATTATTGGGGATAAAACTTTACAGAACCCATGGCTAGAAGATAAAGATAATATACAAACTGCTACAGCCAACATTATGACAGTAAAACTTTAAATGTCTAGACAGTAAAATTCCATTTCTTTGCCCAAAATCAGTTGAATAATGGTTAATTTTGCTGCTGAAAGTAGAATAATATATATTAATTATTACACAGCAGGGTTATGGGCCAAGGTTTATTTGGGGGTTATAATTTCCTGTATTTCTTGAATGTTCCTTCTTAATGTCTGAAGCAGTTTCCTATATGTGCTTGTATTCCTGAGTTGGTAAATAATCAAATGAGTTTCGGTACAAGCACAAGCATTGTCCCAGCCGAGACAAAATTAATCGGCCAGGAAAAATTACAACTGGAAATTTGCCATAAAAGCGTTTTAGATCCACCATGATACATAGGAAGCTGTATTTTACAAGAGGGGATCTAAGGGGGACAACTCCCAGCTCAAAGGATCAAAAGGCCCTAGCTAAATTAGTTGATGCAGTAACCCAGGTTCTGTCATAAAAGAGATTTCGACTCTACTTATAAATTGTCTAAAACTGAATGTGCTCAAGGGAAACCTTGCAGTTCCCTCCTGTTGCCCGTCCACACACATATCCAGACGTTCACCTCAAACTTTTTGTTTATTTTCAGAAAACAAACTAAAATTTGATACAAATTCTTGATTCACTATTTTTACGATTTTGGTAGTATTCATACTACTGAAAGATTAAATTTTAATTTAAATCCCCGGCACTGGAGCTTGTTTTTCTCCGACTGTTTCCCGTAGTTAATAATAATTATAATTTGATTCAAATTCTTGATTTGTAAGTACTATATTTTATTTTCATAAATAAAACAACATTTATCTCCAGTAAGGACAAAAAGTAACTTTTCAGGGCTAGATTATGAGAAATAATAGTGTTTGTCTTTTCATAACTGTTCTCAAAAAAAGGGGAAATCATGTGAAAATTAGGAAATAATGTAAAAACTAGATTATAGTCCACGTTCGCCAACTAGTAGAGAGTGAATGGCAAATAAAGATAATTGGTCGTAATCAGGTTGGCAACACTGCTTTTCAGGGCTGTCCCTAGGGGTTCAGGCGCACAGGTCAAAGTCATCTGTGGCGATGGGGGGCCTGGCGGCACCCCCCTTGACGCGGCGCCCGGGTCAGTTTGACCCGGGGGGGGGGGCCTGGCAGCACCTCCCTTGACTCAGCTTGACACTCCTGGTCAGCTTGACCTGGTTGACCCCCCCTAGGGACGGCCCTGCTGCTTTTAAACTCCCAGCTGTATTGCGAGTCATTCTACGATGCTTTATTTACTTTTGTTCAGCTTTTGTTGAAACTTTATATTAAATTTTATTCCCTAAAAAGTGATTATTAATTGTTTTAAATCATTTAAATAATTTATATTATTTCATTTCTGTATTAAATTCGTTTAATCAAGAAATACAAATGTTTTCTTTGTTGAATGAATCTTATATAGCGGTTTTTCTGGAGATAAAATATTGTATGTACCTCGATAATAATGCAATATTATTAGCTCCCCGGCGAATTAGCCAATTAGCTCCCCGGCTACGCCTCAGGAGCTAATTGGCATTAATCCCTCGGCTTCGCCTCGAGATTTAGTTGCCTTGATTCCTTCAGCTTTGCCTCAGGAATCAACTCAGTCACGCGGGGAATAATACCTTACATTATTCCCTTGGTGCATAAATAACTATGAATGAATTTTATGTTATTTTTAACATAAAATTGTGGGGGGGGGGGCAGTATCTCACAGATGAGAAACATGTCCGGTAGATTTGCAATCAACGGCCCACCATATTCTAGTTGAACGATTCACTTTTTAATTTGTTCCTTTTTACATTTTACGAACTTTTAACCTAAAAATTATCTTAAGACTTATGTGATTTATTTACTCACTAAAAATACAGTGATATTATCTAAATCTCTGTGCAAACTACAGATGAATGTCAATTAAATATTTATTGAAAGTTTGAGATTTAATTGTAAAAGAAGCAACTCAGTAAATACCGATGTAGAGTTACCTGTTATCTGTTCTACGTCGGTTGCATCCCAGAAAGGGGACGTAGGTTCTATTTTTATGAACATCTTCAGACTCGGCTCACATTCCAACTGGAAATCCACTGTGACAAAACAAAAAGCACAATTATTCCCACGAGTGACCATTTTAATTTATGTGTAGGAATGTGAATGTTAAAATTATGTCATAAACAAATTACAGCAAGTAAGTAAACTGACACAAGTCAAAGGCTGACGGTACTTATTTCCAAGTTACCATGAGTAAGTAAAGTGACACAAGTCAAAGGATGACGGTACTTAGTTCCAAGTTACCATGAGTAAGTAAAGTGACACAAGTCAAAGGATGACGGTACTTAGTTCCAAGTTACCATGAGTAAGTAAAGTGACACAAGTCAAAGGCTGACGGTACTTAGTTCCAAGTTACCATGAGTAAGTAAAGTGACACAAGTCAAAGGCTGACGGTACTTAGTTCCAAGTTGTCGCACTAAATCCACTCGAAGGGTTAAAGGTTGATTTTTTCACTCAAGCACCTTTACACCTCTCAGTTCAGAATGATTGCATACAAGTTGCACTCCCAAAGAGTTCATGGGAAATGATACCGGTGAATGGGAACTACTACAATCGAAATTTGGGAATGATGAAGTTTGTCTTCCAGTATATACTACGTTTCCACGATGTTTACAAACGGATTGAATCCTAATTTGGGATTTAACAAGTTAAGTGTTTTCATAAGTAGAATTGAATCCGTATTCAGAATGAAATAAAAAAAACAAAAACTTAATGTTGTATTTTGCTGAAGATTATAAATAATTTTGTAACCTTCGCTTTTTATAACCGTGCTTTTTATTATGTATTTTGACAGATTTTATTACAGTTTCTACAGAAATACATTAGGTTCGCTCACACCCATGCTCTGCGCATGTCAGGATCGAGTTCAGGTGTTTCCATGCAACTAACTAAGATCCAGATATGATCCCAGAATTCAGTGAATTGAATCTGGATCAGGACCGTACTTAATCCTTTTTCAATCTAGGTTTCCATGGACACTTTGGATCCAAAAACTGTATTCAATCTGTATTTAAACATCATGTAAACGTAGTAATATTTTAACTTTCGTTCAGATTATGTTTTTGTGGAGGTATTTAAAGAAATAATAAGCTATAGATGGACCCATTTTATTGAGCTTCCTAAGATTTAGTGAATCATCCGAAAACAATGCATAATAAATATAAATGTCAACAAAAAAAGATGTCTGAGCTTCAGGTTGGAAGGTGCTGAGCAGTGTTTCCACTTTACTTTTAAGTAATTCCCTTTATTTCTATCAAAATTTCCCTTTTTTCCCTCCTATAAATGTAATTTTCCCCTATTTTTCCCCCTTTTTTAAAATTCACTGTTTACTAATCAAAAAGACCGTTTTTTTTTTTTATAGTAAATGCATTTATTAGGATACGTAATAGGTTTGTTCCAACCACACTTCAAACTGGTTTGGAACTGTCCGACGCATGCGCATCGAACCAAACTTGAACGTTTTTTGCTAATGCACATGCGTCGTACAGTTTTGAACTAGTTTGAGGTGTGGTTGGAACAAACCTAATATGTAAGTCACGTAATAGGTATTTTAAATATGAAACGAAAGTGGAAGAAAACTAAATACAATACATAAATAAAAGGAATAACAACGAAGTTTAGCACTCAGCTCTGATTTTACAGTTAACAGACTACAACAAAACAATGCAACATCAAAGTCTGTTATCCTTATCACTTAAATCAAGCAGTGCTAGCGCTAGCATCACTCTACAGATTAGCTTTTATATTTTTAAACCCAAAATGTTACTTACCCTCAAGGTAAGTGGGTAAGTTTTAAGTCTGCTCTCTAAATGCCTACGCCTACTGACTGAACTCTTGAACTGGAAGTTAAGGGAATAGTGAAATTAGTGAATACGAATAATGCATTTTGGCGAAATTGTTTGTGACAGTAAGCTATTCGCTAAGAGAGCTCGAGATTTTGGTGGGTAGTAGATCGGGCAGTTGCGCCACCTAGGCAAACAAAAACATCTTTGGATAACCTTAAGATAACCACCTACTGGTTTTATTTTTTTCCTCACATAGTTTGGCCAATCTGAGCAGTCAGATTTACAAAGTATAGTGGCATAAGTATTCGTGTATTGTGCAGATTTCGAGTTATTACAATACTGGTTGAGTATACACCATGTATGAATTATAATATTGAATGGAAAAGTAATTACATTATGTAAAAACATTCATATTTCATAAAATGCTCTATTTTCCCCTTTTTATTTCTTTCCCTTTCCTTCCCCTTTCGAGCCTCTATTTTCCCTCAAAAGGGAAATTTTCCCTCGAAGTAGAAACACTGGTGCTGAGCCTTAGAGAATACTGTTAGAGTGTTACCTGGTGGACTCTCCTCAACATGTTGAGCTGAAGTAACTTCTGTATTAATGATCTTCAGACTAGGCTCACATTCTAACTGTACACCTGCTGTAACAACACAAAACTCAGTTACTCTGTGAGCTATGCTATAGTAACAACAAGCCAGCTGATACAACAATTAAACTTTTAACCCTTTCAGTACTGAGGTAGAAATCAAAAGTAGACTTGCACAGACGGGGCCGTATTTTCAGACCGGCCTTCCCCAGCCTGACTCGTTTCAACCTTCACACAAAACTATCCGTTCTTCAACGCTTTTCCACTATTTATTTTCTATCTCCTACATTTATCATCATATTAGGATAATTCTTGTTTTATTACTTTTTTACATTCATCTACAATTATTTTTTTATTTTTAATTAATTTTAGATGTTAACTTAATAATTTTTAATTCTACATATACATATAAAAAAATTAAAAGTAATGTCCATTTTATGAATAACTGGTATTTGTTTTATATAAATAACTTTTTTCATTTCTTTATTATTTTTTAAATATTTCATACTATACATTGATAACTTTTCTTAAAAACATGACGAAAAAAAAAAAAAACCCTTCTTTCATATCCGGGCTTTGGACCCACAACGGCGAAGTTAATTTTTTTTTTTTTTTTTCATTTCAATTCATTTTCTATTATTTATCATTGTTCATCATTCTAGTTCCGATTGATGGCGTTAGGAGTCACGTGTGACGCCTAGTAAGGCTTCTATTTAAAAACATACATAAGAAAACCTCAAAACGTCTATAGACGTATTTAGGCTGTGGAAGGCACTTTTTGATTACGTCCATAGACGTCTAGAGTCTGATTAAGGCACTTACTAATTACGTCTATAGACGTCTAAAGAGCCGAAAGGGTTAATATAGAAGATGAAACAGAGATAATTCTTATTTATAGTTACCTGAACTCTGGTCTACCCCCATTGCGTCCCAAACAGATGAAGTAGGCTCCGTTTTTATGATGGGCTCACATTCCAACTGTAAATCTGCTGTAACAACACAAAACACAATTTACGCACAGTTTGAAGTAATAACAGGGCAGTTAATAAAACCATTGACATTTTAGAGACAGAGTAATTTGGATTCTTCAAGGATAGGAAGAGAGAGAAGACTGACACTGCTTTATATTATGAGGTAACGTTTTGGCTACTCGAGCCAGTTTTGAACCTACAAATAAAATTATTTACAGCAGGGGTTCTCACCAGGATTGCGTAAAGAGCCAAATCTGATAATCTGAACATCTCTGAGGGCCGCCGGATCTTGCAATCAAGAAACATTATTGATTCCATGTTTATTTTTGATTTTTGAAAACCAAAATATCTTTAATAACCATGGGCGTCATCAGTTGTAGATTATTATTGGGTGGGGGACACATTTTGGGAGGGGGGTCTAGGGGCCCTCCCCCGGAAAATGTTGAAAATATGACCTCTCAAAACAGCGTTTTTATGCATCTCTTGTGTGAAATTTGATTTTAACACTTTGTCATAAAATAAAGTAAACCTATAAATATTAGTTGTCAGTGTACCCTGTAGTAATAATCTTATAGATAAATGGTGGATCCTTAAAGGCTTCGTGAAAGAAATTTACTTCCACATCATTTTATTCGGCAACGTTTCTAACCTATGTGTAATTTTATTCGGCAACGAGTAAACCTATAATTTAATTCGAACTATGATGAACACAAGTAATTTTATATTTAAAAAAAAAAAAAAAAACTGAAAAAGTAACTTAATAGTAAATGTAAAATAAAAGTTGTGCTTCTAATCATTGTAGATCGAATAGATCAGTAAACAGCCATTTTACTTAAAATCTATGTGATTTAATCAATAGTTATGAAAAACATGTTTTCTTAGGCTAGGCGCACACTAGAGACAAAAAAGTCTGCAGACTGTCTGTGGGCTGTTTCCAGACTGGTTTGTTTCCAGTGTGCGCCTAGCCTTAGGGTGGCCATGATAAATGTCCGCTGGTTTTTTGGACACTGCTATTCTTAGCAGGTGCTGAAGGATTTCATGTGTTAGGCGAGACCTAATTTTGTTCTCAATGAAATTCATTCAACTAAAAGTTGATTTAATTGTGTAGGTTCAAGCAAATAATGATCAGGATTAGTTTTGAACAATTTATTTACTGTCATTTTTTAGGCACTTCATTTATTTTTTAGCGACACGACGTAAGCTAATGGGGAAAATATGTTGAGTTTTACGTACGGTCGAGGGCCACACAATATTGTACTGAGGGCCGCGTAGTGAGAACCCCTGATTTACAGTAAGAATGATGTAAAAAGTGCTAAATCAATAGTCGATCCCGTCGAGGAAGTGATCTCGTAATTACTTCTATCCCAAACATTTTACTTCAGTTCTCAAGCCCAAGAGTTGTGCTTCAGAACATTGTGTCTAGGCAATCCAATCCCAGACTGAATTTTCCATCCCGGGATTTCGGGACTAATCCCGGGATTGGTCAAATTCCTACTAGGTTTATAAAAAGCCTAAAAGCATGCAGTTATGATGTATTATTATTTATTTAATTATTATTGTTACAAAATAAGCCATATTTATTTAGCTTCTTTTCTTTTTTTTTTTTTCTTTTTTAAATAATAAACATAAATTAATCACACTAAAGAAGCCAAAGATGTACCTAATGAAAACAACTAATCATTAATCATCCCAACTCAAACAAAACTCTGCTACTTAAAAGTTTCTTAAAAATATGCTGTTTAGGTTTTAAAATTATTTTAATTTACAAAACTAAACAAAATTGAGCCATTTCTTTTATTTAAGGTTTCTAGAAGGTCAGTTTTCGTACCCTACAGCCAATTTACACATTAATGTTGTATTTTGCTGAAGATTATAAATAATTTTGTAACCTTCGCCTTTTATAACCATGCTTTTTATTATGTATTTTGACAGAATTGATTACAGTTCCTACAGAAATACACTAGGTTCGCTCACACCCATGCTCTGCACATGTCAGGATCGAGTTCAGGTGTTTCCATGCAACTAACTAAGATCCAGATACGATCCCAGAATTTAGTGAATAAGATGATGAAGATGAATCTGCACTCCAGGTTCATACTTTTTACAACAGTTTTCATACATTTTTCAATTTCTTTTAAAAGGTATGTAAGTTTAGCTGGAGCAGGATAAATACTTTCTCCTCTCTTAATAATTCCTTCAGTTCACACCGCGCAGTCAACCAATCTCACAAGTCTGTATACTATTACTCTTACTACGCTACTAAGTACATCCGCCTTCCTCATTAATATTATTGTTGATTCAATTAATTTTTTGATTGTTTATTTAGTTTACGATTTAGAAATAAATAAATTATGTTATTTATTTAGAAAATCAATTATTCTCTTGATTAAACAGTACTTGTACCAGCCAAAATACCTTAAAATGTAAAAAATGTCAAATCCCGAAATCCCGGGATTGTTATTTTACAATCCCGGGATTATTACTTTACAATCCCGGGATTGTTAAATAACTCCTATCTACTACTACTAACCCTATAGGACACACTTAGCATCACTACACATTCACATTCAATATTTCACAGGCAATACTGATATAAGTTTACCTGTATTCTGGTCGACATCAGTTGTATCCCTGACAGGAGAAGTAGGTTCAGTCTTTACAAACCACTCCTTACTGTCTACTTCACATGGTTCTTCAGGTGAACCTACAACGTAATAAGAGAAACAAATTAATATTTAATTTATAACTGGATGGGTAAATCTGTCGTATCTTGCACAACTATTTCTAGTTCTCTAATTGACTTTGGGTATTAATAGTTCCCTTTCGAATTTAAATATATTTTGTCGATGTAGTTATCGATAAAGTCAATAGTTTCTATTTTAAAATATATTTACACTCATGCTCTAATAGGAATTGTAGAAATACAGAGGTTGCACAGAAAGGAAGATATCTGGGTACTTCTTTAGATGGTTACTCCCCTGTGTTTTTTTTTAGAATATAAATGACTGACTAAATAACTATTAAGACAAAGGGAAGCTTAGTCCAATGTACTTTGGGACAAAGGAATATCACACTTATGTTTTTATAAGGGGAGTAACAATCTAAAGAATAATACTCCGTATACCTTCTTTAGATGGTTACTCCCCTTTGTTTTCTTAATAAGGGGAGTAACCATCTAAAGAAGTGCCGATATCTGTAGGATAACTAAAACAAAGCAAAAAATAGAAAGCTAAAATGGATGCACAAACACAGAGAAAATCTATGCTTGTGTGCGTGTGGGACAGAGAGCAATGGGACCAGCAGGTTGAAACTTATATGGGAACAATAGTGAGCTAGCTTTCACTTTTTGAAGTGAAGCTTCTTTAGCCGCAGTAAGGTGAATTTGTTTGATGTAACGGAAGTTTTGAAATGGAAGTCGTTATCATATTTAAAGACCAGCAAATAAAAACAAATATATACTTTTATTGGAATAAATGTGTTTGCCTTAGTGTAGCTATTTTTAAATTAAATTTCTTAACCCTGCCTTACTAACACTGTCTAATAGAATAGTCGTTTATTCCTAACACTACGCCTCTCAGACGTACATTAAAATTAGACCGACTTATACACGTTTAAGATTTAAATGCCGATAAAATCGTCAACTTGTAACATTTCTCTGTCTAATAAAATGGTTAAAATGTGCTTGTTAGCAAAAAAAAAAAAAATAATTAAACTGACTCTTTGACCAGAATAGAGCCGGTCAAAAAATACATTTTACATTTTTCCTCACTAGCACCTGCTGCATTTAAATCTGAAATTATATTATGATAATCTAATGAATATACAGGGTGATCCAAAAGTTCGGCAACGGCTACTTATCTCTCTAAATATTTGAGATATCAAACTGCAATTTGTTGCAATCTTCATCATACAAAAAAAAATACCTTTTTTGGTGGGTACCCATTTTCCCGCCATTTTGGTTGCCGCCATATTGGATTCAACTTTAAAATTTCAAATTGGAACCCCTATACTGTGATATATTTGGAAAGGCCTTGAAAAAGTAAAACATTTGCCGCAAACCAGAGCTTTCTATCTTTCGCCGTTTTAAAATGGCGGCCAGTTGAAATTACTTAATTGTCCTTTTTGACGTTTTAATTACGGTCAAAGTAAAGGTTTTAGGGGGGAAAAATACAAGAGTAAATTTGTCTTATTTTAGGGTAAAAAAATGAAAGTTTAACGCTACTTTTTTCCAAATTTTTATTTGGTTGCTAAAGCAATGCAGGTAGTCATTTTACTCGCAACTGAAAATGTAACTAAAATATTTTTTAAAACCAATTTTCAATTTTTGAGTTTTAAATAGAATAATTTTACTCTTGATTTTTTTTTCCTGATGCCTTATTTTAGCAGCTAAAAAGCGTTAAAAATCACAATTTTGTAATTTCAACAGGCCACTATTTTGAAACGGCGAAAGATAGAAAGCTCTGGTTTGCGGCAAATGTTTTATTTTTTCAAGGCCTTTCCAAATATGTAACACAATATGGGGGTTCCAATTTGAAATTTTAAAGTTGAATCCAATATGGCGGCAACCAAAATGGTGGGAAAATGGGTACCCACCAAAAAAAGGTAGTTTTTTATGCATGATGAAGATAGCAACAAACCGCAGTTTGATATCTCAAATATTAACGGAGATAAACGCCGTTGGCGAACTTTTGGATCACCCTGTATATTAAAAAGTACACATTTTTATAAATATGGCAATATGATATTGTAATAATCACATTTTAGGAACAATTAAAGGCTACAAGCTCAATAAAGTTAGGCTCGATAGGGTCCCAGGGGCACAGAAGATTAAAAGAAATGGTAAATTACTAACATATAAAAGCACAGCAAAGACCCGACTTTGATGTGATCTGAAGGTTAATAAAACAGAGATAGCATACAGAAGGACTAATGGCTGGCACACTTGTGCACCGAGAACTATCAACTAAAATCTGCATGTACGTCTGAGAGACATGTTGTTAGAAGTGCAGGTTAATCCTGAAATACTTAATAATTTCATCAAAAAATGAAAGAGAGCAATGCATTCTAGAACTTAAGTTTCACTTCTAATGCGTGAGAGCCTCACACATCTTTTTGTTTTTTAAACAAAATAATATATTAGGAGATAACTTAAAATTGAACAGTTGATTTCTGATATTTTTGTTACAAAAGCTACCCCCCCCCCCCTTTTGTTAAACAGCAAACGTCGAATTCCAACACATTTCGCGCACCAACACTTTCTATAAAAGCTTAAATGGACATTTCACCTCTCTGCGGCATGAGAAAGCAAACAATTACTTCTCAGTATTCAATCTTATTGAACAGTGTCATAGGGCCGGTATTGTATTATGTAATTATATTGCTGTTGCGTTGGTACTCGTTGCGTTTTGTTATTACTTAAGATTACGGCTGTGAACATGGTGGCAGCGGTGGGATATTCTTATGATAGTTTAGGGTCGGTTTGTTTAGTTTCAGCCAGACGGAAACAATGTTTACCTTGGACCTGAGCGGATACATGAGGAGACTCGGCTGGAGCACTGACTGTATCTTCAGCATCAATTCCATTATTTGTGGCCTTTAAACGAACGCTAAGCTTGTACTTCAACATCTTCCAGTTAACCTGCCCTAATAGTTGTCTATTTGGCATCACTCTGCCACAGCTGTCCATCTCTAACAGTGTAGATCACTAACAGTACACTCTGTAGAACAGTATAGATCACTAACAGTACACTCTGTAGAACAGTATAGATCACTAACAGTACACTCTATAGAACAGTATAGATCACTAACAGTACACTCTGTCGAACAGTATAGAGATTACTAACACTACACTCTGTAGAACAGTATAGATCACTAACAGTACACTCTATAGAACAGTATAGAGATTACTACGCACAACTTAACAGATGTCATACACGGCTTAAAACTGCATACGGAAAAAATTATAAATAAGTTAAATAAAACACGGTTTTATCACGCACAACGAAACTCAGATTCTATAGTTCAACCAAACGACTAATTAATATCATATCGATCTATCATTTATCCATAAATAAAAAATAAAAATAAATAGATATAACAGATATAACGTGAAAGTTTTCAAGTTGGTTTTCAATATCCGTTATAAGCTACCTATTTAATTCCATCATAAACTCATCATAACTCCAACTGATGTTATACAGTGGTGCAAAAAAAAAAATTAATGAAATACGCCGGGGAAGTGTGACGTCACTTACGTAAAAAAAGTGTGTGTTTTAGGTTAGCTGGCTCATAATATTGAATGCACCACTGGGTTTTATCAGTGCTATTTTACTTTATTATTATTTTTTAATCAATTATGTGTTTTATCATCTATAATGTATACATTTATTGGCTTATTAATGATGTTACTGATATGTGATAAGGTTAAAAACAGTTAAAAAAGCTTTTAATTGAGTAAAAAGAGCACATCT
>KZ654492.1:30032-40814 GCA_001010745.2 Gerris buenoi
TCCCCCCCCCAACCACTATAGATCGGCTGGTGCTAAAATTTCGAAATAATTCATGCTAATATCTTATTGTGGCGCGATGAAAATTCCGGGAGTTCATTCTAAATTTCCAAAAATTGCCAATTTTGGGCTAGAAAAAGTAAAGTGTGCCCAAAATTTTATTTTTTTTAAATTTTGAGTTGGGTATCAAATGAAAGCTGCTGAAGAATAGGACACAAATAAATTTCGAAATAGTGCATGGTTAAACCTTATGGTTGGGTGATGCAAAATTTCTGGAAAATTTATTTTACCTTGTTTTTATTACTGATAAAAAACATTGTGACACCCCGAGGGATCGAACTCGGGACACTTGAGATCGAAGACAAGAAATCATAATTACATATTGGTATGCTTAATCATCTACAAAACCCTAAAAAGTACTTTGACGCAAGTACTTCCCTGTGATTTTTAAAATCTTATTCCGCAATTGAACCTGTTTCCAAATTCATTAATATTAATTATTCGATCATTAAAAACTATTCTAATGACTGCTACTAACTACTTTAATTAAATCTAATTAATATATTAAAGTAAAACTTTAGATTAAAATAAAACCCTCAAAATAAGAAAAGTTTAATTAAAAACTTGATTTAAAAATGTTATATTGTAACCTTTCATTTAAAATAAACAATAGATAATAGTCGAGAAGATATTCGTCCCACTAAAATGTTCTGACCATGCGCAGTTGTAATTTTATGCAGATTTTTCCTATTTAATAGATCCTTAACCTAAACGGATAACTTAACTTATTCCTATTCTTTTGCTTCATCTTCTTTTTAAACGCCAAAAAAAAAAAAAAAAAAAAAAAAAAAAAAAAAAAAAAAAAAAAAAAAAAAAAANCACATAGTGGTGATAGTGTTTACATTTTTTTTTTAACAAGATATTTATATACATATAGAGAAAGTAGAAATATTTATGATATGGCAAAAATTGGATCTAGAGATTTTGATTAATATACACGTTTTGAGGTCCCCTGAGTCCATCAAAACGGTTTTTAAAACATCTCTGTCTAGGACCTGTGCAGACTCATGGAGCCTAAACTAGAGGGCTAATTTTGACAAAATTTGGCATACATGCTCAGAAAAATCATACCTGAAATGAATTTAAAACTCCGAATTTAGAGCCGCTACCCCCAAAAATTATTTCTCCAAAACGGTTCCGACGATTTTGATTAAAGAATTCTATAGTGTACTCCATTTAAATACGAATCTAACTATATAAGCTGTTTCCTCTGGAAAAATGTAGTTCCTAAATAGCTTTTTCCGCGGACGGAGAGAGGCTAGGATCGATTCCCCGCTGAGGAGAAGTTATTTTTAAATTTTGCTGAAAATGTTTAATAATAATTAAATGTACCTGCTAAAACTAATAAATGGAAAACACTGGGCTGAGTATTTATGAAATCTTGTATGGAAAAATTTTCTGATTTGTCTCGGACAAATTTTTATTTTATTATGATTAGGAGAGATAAAAATTAACAAATTAAGGGAAGGGTAGAAAATAGAACAGCTATAAAGGGTTAAGAAAATAAGAGCTAAGTGAATAAATAAAAAAATCGGTCCAAGACAACTCAGACAAACTTTCTCATATACGAGTTTATAATTACTTAGCCCAGTATTATCCATTTATTAGTTTTCGTATGTACATTTAATTATAATTGAACATTTCATCAAAATTTATCATAAAAATAAATCCTCCTGGGCGGGGAATTGAACCCGGGCTCTCTCCGTCCGCATTTTAAGCTATTTTCTCAGGAACTAGATTTTAAACGGCCTATATCGTTAGATTCGTATTTAAAGGGACAACTATTTTACAATTTTTTAGTAAAAGTCGTCGGGACCGTTGTCGAGATTTTTTTTTTTTTTGGTTCAGTTTTTGGGGGGTAGCGCCCCCAAATTTGGAGCTAAAGCAGCACCTGATATGGTATTGTCAACGGGTGTTATTACTAGGGATCATTTCTCTGTGGCTGACTACTCAGTACGGGGGTTACGCTCTTTATTATCATTTTGCTACTATAGATTTTTTTTTCAATTTATATAATAAAACAAACTAAGGGCGTCATCGGCCGCCCCCAAGTTTGGCCGCCACAGGCGGCCGCCTGCTCCGCCTGTGCGTAGCGCCGGCGCTGTACACATATGTTAGAAAAATAATAATTTACATTCAGTATATCACAATATTTTCTTTTTTTAACTTTTTTTCTCCCAGAAGAAATACATTTTATCTCCTTGCTATTTACATGTTTAGTTTTTCTGCTAATTTCAAAGGATATTTTTATAAAATTTTTATTCAGACTGTTGTTTTAAAAAATATATAATTTCTTCCAGAATTAGGTAACTAAATCAGAAACGAAGTAAACCCTTATTTTTTTCTATTGGGTTTTAGTCCCAATCAACTGCCAGGGTTATTACAGGACTGAAGTATTTTAATCAGTTGACTTAAGCTCCATTTAATTAATTTGTCAGCTGAAATATTCAATGGTTTATCATACTCTGCTTGTCCTTACTAAGCTAAGTAAATAAAGTGTCGTAATTTATAGGACTATTTCTTGATGCAAATACTACATTTGTCATATGTTCATGCTACTGCTGTAATATGTGCTGTAACAGCCATTGGAGGGCTTTGGCCATCCTAAGGGATTTTACAACCTTATATGCAATGGACTTAGAGCTAGAGCTACCGTGGTTAGAGTGTCAGCAGTATTAACCTTACATGTGACATGCCACTCCACACTAAGCAGATTTCTATTTAAAGGGTGATGTAGGGTGAATACTGAGTATGGGCCTTGATAAAATCTTGACTCAAACCTGAACATCATAGGTTCGTTCCAACCACCAGTTTCAAATTAGTCTGGGATTGACGTAGTACGCATGAGCGCATATTGCATCAGTTGGCAACTAATAGGTGATTTTATTTTTATGAAATGCTCCTGAACTCGAACCAAACTGTTTCATTTGGTGGGGTTTTGGACTACTAACAGAAAAACTTGTTAAGTTGATCATTAACTTCTACCTCTACCTTTATCTGTGGTCCTTTTTTTGCGATCTTGTGCTATCAAAAATACCTGGACTTATTAAATATTAAAGATATGGATGAGTCTGTAGTTGATGAAGATACGTACCAGTTGCTCAGGGCCAATTTAGGCCTAGGTGACTGGGGGCACATCACAAAGATTTCATTTTATAATGCTAATTAACTTTGGTAAGCTCAAAAGTTCATTCATTTTCATAGAGAATATGATTAAAACACATGCACACTTTTTAGAAATTTTATTTGATACATGAATTCACGATTTACGCAATTCACAATTTTCAGGCTTACTGTGGTGAGCCAGTTTTAGCTGAGTCACGGCACGCATGTACTTAATTGTTATAATCCTAAATGCTCTTTTGTTATAAAGAACAAGTATTAATCTTAGCTCAGTTTTACAAAATAATTTTTCAGCATCTGCTGATTATATCATACCTAGTGGTAGAGAAGTTATAATTTCATTTTGATTGTAAATTTTCACTTATAATTTAAAGTTGTATTTCTTTTTTTTAAAGGTATGGTAAATAGAGGAAATAAATAAAACAGAAGAGTTTAATGAATTGCAAAGGCAATATGTTAAGAGAAAGGAGACTAATAGGCGAGCAAAACCAAAACAATAAAGCGGAAAGTTACGTTTATATTCATCTTAACTACTAGTCCCTGCCGCCGATCTCTAAATGGTCCAAAACCAAGTGATTAAATCAGAGCCAACTGATAAGAGTCAGAGTTTGAGTTTAGGCTTTGTTGGAACGCCCTGGTACTAATGTGTCAGACAGTTTTAAACTAGTTTGAAGGTGGTTGGAACAAACCTCATGTGTTAGAAGAGAAGATGCTAGCAATGAGCTACAGGGTACCCTCTATAATATTTCTAGGAATTATGTAATAGTACTTCAATAATTTTATTTTTATTACATACCTTGCTAGATAGTGAAAAAAGAATACTATATTCCTCTGTAACTGTTAAGTTCTGGAGAAAAGATATTATTACACAATTTGTGACAAGTATAGAAGGTTTATAGCAGTATTATCTTAATAGTGCAAGAAATAGCAGACAAAAAAGTGTCTGATTAACATCAGCTAGAATAATAAAATGATTTTGTTTATAAGTAAATCATTTGGTATCTTTTTGAGAATATGTGGTCGGCTAAGTTCGTCTGTGGGACATAGCTTAGCATCAGGCATTTGAAAAGAACAAACCGGTGGAGATCAGCCATGTCCCACCCTTTATTGTGGACAGTGTGATGTTATTAGTTATTAATAAATTAGTTATTAGACCAAAAATCTTACTAAGCCCGTGGTGGAGAGTTCCAGTCACTTCCCACATCATACCTGTACATTGTACCGCCGAAGCGGGTGCAGTATGGTCATAGTTTAAATCAGAGCATCATGGTACAGGATCGAACCCTCAACCTTTATTCGATTGATTCATTGATAGCTGTGCAAGTGCCTAGAGCACCTTGGCTACGCTGGCTGTATCATTAATATTTCAATAACTTACCTATTAAGTGACAATCTATCAACTTGATTTTTGGCACCAATAGATTTACTTGCATCCAAAATTCTAGCTTAATGTAAGTCAAATACTTTTTTGCACATCTCCTGGACTATAATGTTATACTAATTTACTTAAGATAAAGTTACTAAAACTATTTTATTTAATTTATTTATTTATATTTACTTTTTAGCAATTAAACTTGAACAGGGAATATATTGAGCTAGAATAATTTGATATTTTGTGGTTCATTATTTCACTTGTGAGTTTAAACTGTGGTAATCAACTTCTCTAGCAACTTGAGAGAATAAATGTTAAAATATACCCTCCACATTGGAGGTTTTATTACTTCTTCCCCGAAATATTTGTTTACATCTTGTCTGGCCTGTATAAAAGGTCTATACTTTTTCTTCTTATTTCATTGTTATTATTATATTATGATAATGCAGACAATTAGGCAACATCAATTTGTTTTTTTTAAGGAATGAAAAAAGTGATAGAAGAAGGTAACAAGATTATTATAACATTAAGCTTTATTGTGACACTGCTTAGTCAATTTTTGAATGTCTAATTATAAATATCATGCCCTGACTGTACCAAATATAAAACATTTGCTAGAATTAGTCCTTGTGCGAGCATATATGTGCTCAANATAGTTAATGAACATTTGAGAGCATATTATTCAAGAAAAATATTGATGAAAATCATCAATAACATTTTTTTTTTTTTTAAAGTGTATGCTTAGGGAGATACAGCCCCTTAACTGACAGCATTTAAAGCTGATTTTGATTAAATACCTCAGAAACCATAAGTGATATGATTTAGAACAGATAATATCTTAGTCATATTTTATCTGATGAAATTAAAATAATTTAAAAAACTTATCCTGATGTGTCTCTAGCAAGTAGTGCAAAGGGTTGATTTATCTCTAACTTTTTTGTCTGGGTTCAAGAAGGCGGAAAAAATTGATTTTCCGGGCGGCAAAACTAAAAGTAAGGACTGATTTTTCTGCCAAGTTTCAACTCTCAAGGTTAAATACCCTGGGCACTACGTTGATAACACACATATAGGTGCCATGCTGAAATCTAAGGAGTTCTTAAAAATACCCAAAACGGATAATTAATTAAAATCTAAAAAAAAAATAAAAAAAGCTGTGATACTAAATAATTTATTTAAAAATACCATTTCTAAAAACTGGTCTTATTTCAACTTTTTTACTTTTCCGAAAGTAGTTAGGTATAGGATAAGTATTGTTTTCACCCAAAAAATTGTTTTCGGGGTTTCAACGGAATTTGGGTGTTTTTTAGACCTCCTGAGTGGTTTTCAGTAAGACGTCTGTATGTATGTGGGTATGATGTATGTTAGTGTGTATGTTGTCATCATAGCGTCCAAGGTATTTACCTAGAGAGTAGAGAGTTAAACTTCGCAGAAAAATCAGTCCTTACCTATAGTGGTGCCGCCCGGAAAATATTAATGATTTTGTTATTATCAGTAGTATTTCGTAGAAAAAAAAACCAAATACTAAGTTGGCATTTTTTATTTTAATAAGATCTGGTACATTTACACATTTTTCTATGTTAAAATGAATTATTTTTTAAAAAACCCAAATAACCCAATAAAACCCGGGTTTTATTAAAAAAACCCAGGTGGGTTGGGCTTTTTCCATAAAACCCAGGTTTTTTCCAACCCTGGAATCAAATTAGGTGAGTATGTATAGTAATTTATTGGAGCACTATTTCCACAACCTATTCAGCGATGAGAAAAATTGTTGGCTGACCATTGTGCACTAAATATAGGAGAGGCGCCATCGAGCAGGTACCTAATGTTGGCTACTCTTGGAGTATTTAAAAAAAAAATCAAATAATTGGGTGACTAAAAAGTTGTGATACATTCCCCATTTAGGTTACCAAAAAGAATTTAGTATCTTGGGAGAAAATTTTTCAATTTTTCTGCTGGTACATTAATTTTAAAAGATTGTTGATAGTGAGTCTTCTCCTATGTGAGAAACCTTCACACAAATTTCCAAAGTAGAATAAAAGATGTTGAGGAGCATAAGGGCAAATGGTAGATATTTTGAAGAATAATTGTGATTTTAATACAATAAAGTTTTTACTACTTTTTTTTTTTCTTACTAATTATTAGATAAAATAGAGTTTGCTATAAAATGGTGCATTTTATCAAAGTTAATTTGCAAAGGGGTCAAATTAACCCTTTGCACTGCTCACTACAGAAACCTCTGGATAAGTTATTTTAATTTAATCTGATAAAATATTACTAAGATATCATCTATACTAAATTTTATCACTTATGGTTTCTGAGATATTTAATTAAAACCATCTTTAGAAGCCGACAGTTATTGGGTTGTGTCTCTCCCTTAGTATATACATTTTTTTTTTCTATCTATATTATTAAAAGTTTTAATTAAATCAAATTATAATCATTATTTACACTGGGAGACAGACAGAGAAAAATAGACCCCAGAGCCGGGACCCTGGCGCTGAAAATTTAAACTTTCCTTAGTATGAAAACTACCAAAAACTTAAAAAAAGTAAAAAGTTTTGTAAACAATCCAGTTCAGTGAGAGTGATATACACTTAACTGTTTGTAAGAGTGAGTTAGGAGATAATGGGGTTAGAGAGAGGTTCTCGGGGGGGAGAAAGGGGAGGTTCTCTTAGTAAATAGACGGTGTTGAGCGGAATGACAGGGGGAACTGTGACGTCATTCCCGAGGCAATAAACAAAAACAAGGGCGGTTGGCTCAGTGTAATAATGAAAGCACATTGTTTGTTTACATGCCTTAATCAAAAAGTGACAGCTTTCAATACACAACAAATCAAAAATATAATGTTAATAAAATTGTCGGCTACTATTTTGATAAGTTATTAGATCTATTTAAAGACCAACAAATCAAAACAAACCTATACTTTTATTGGTAGCAAATAAAAAATGTAATGTTAATAATTATAATGTTTAGCTTTGATAAGATTGTTGGCTACTATTTTGATAAGTTATTATATCTATTAGAAGACTAACAAATCAAAACAAACCTTTACTTTTATTGGTAGCAAATCAAAAATTTAATCTTAATAATTATAACATTTAGTTTTGATACAATTCTCGGTCACTATTTAGATAAGTTATTATATATATTTGAACTCCATCAAATCAAAACAATCCATTATTTTTGTTGGTAACAAATAAATACGTGTGAATAAATATGTGTGAGGCTCTCACGCATTAGAAGTGAAACTTAAGTTCTAGAATGCATAGCTCTCTTTCATTTTTTGATGAATTTATTATTTCAGGATTAAGAAATGGTTATATTATATATTATCATTTATATAATCGAGTAGTGTCCCGACGACACGAGCCTACCTCAAAATGATTTGTTATTGCTACGCTAAGGCAACCACATTTATTCTAATAAGAATAAATGTTTGTTTTGATTTGCTGGTCTTTATATAGATATAATAACGACTCCCGTTACTCTACTTCCGTTATATTACTTCAAATTCACTCTACCACCGCTAAAGAAGTTTCACTTCAAAAATGTATTGTTAATAATTATAACTTTAGTTTTGATCAAATTGTCGGCCTCTATTTAGATAAGTTAGTAAGTTATTATATCTATTGGAACACCAGAAAATCAAAACAAACCTTTATTTTTTTAAAAAAATAAATGTGGTTGCCTTATCAATAAAAAAATATTACTGGTGGTGATTATCCTGACTGGTGGACATGCTGGGAAGGAGGCTCACATCCCTAGAAAACAACTCGAATCATCAAACAGGATAGGGCTAGGGTTTGTGTTGCAACGCTCGCAGTTCCAGTCCGGCTAGCATTTGCTGTTACTATCCATAAGTCACAGGGACAAACTTTAGAGAAAGCTGAAGTTGACCTAAGATTTTCTGTATTACACAGGCTGTTATACGTTTCATTTAGTCGGGTGAAACGTCAATCCAACTTAATAGTTTTACTGACTGCTCAAAATTCTCGCCGTACCATAATTATTGTAAGGCGTGAGGTTGTGACTGCTTATAATATGTTACACGTAATCCTACGGAAATTGATGACATATTTGGTGGAAATCCTCTTGAAGGGTACGCTGGTTTTAAATTTGATGAAGTAGATTATGATGGAATCATCGATGAATTTATTTAAAATTCAATTTATTCGATGCATTTATTTAAGGAAAAAAAATTCTTTGTTTTTGTTATAATTATTAAATAAAATTTAATTTTAAACATTTGGCTTTATATTTATTTTGGATAACTAAACCCTAATTATCATATTTTTAATAATATACCTACCTAAAAATGAAATTGTTTCTTAATTTTTCGAGCTCATTTAAAAAAAAAATCGCTCTTCTTTTCGGTCCCCAGTTCTAAGTGGATATTTTTGTTCCGAGGTAACATATTTATTTTAATTAAGTGCTAAAACGATGAAAGCGAACTTAAACTTTTAAAACGGTCCCCGGTTGTCATAGTAAAGGGACAAACTAATTCTAATACTCTACTAGGCAGCGGCCACTTTTGGTGGGTTGATGAGCGAAGCGAGTAGGGGGCAGAGCTCCCTATTTTTTTTTTTTTTTTAAAATAATAAAATAAAAATATTGATGATTTTCGTGTTTATTTTATTATTTTATTTATTTATTTTTTTGCTCTCAAACATTGATAAACTGTTGCAGAAACACCTTCTGTATGATTTTGAATTATTTTATATGTATTATATATTTTTCATTGTGTGTATGGCATTTAGGGTAGTACAAATATGCATCTTTTAAAGTATAATAATCACTAAATTTAAATACACTTTTTCTTATGCTGCAAGAAAAATAAGCAAAACAATGATTTTAGTAACCATCTATCTAGTCTTATTTTTTTATGGGATTTGTTTGAAATTAATTAATTGCTGATTCATAATATTACATTATTCAATTTTTAAGTTTTTGGTAGTTTTCTTACTACCAAAAGATTAAATTTTAAATAATTCAAATTACAATTATCAATAACTACGGGAGACATACAGAGAAAAATAGTCTCCCGTAGTTATTGATAATTGTAATTTGAATTATTTAATATTACATTAGTAAAAGTAATTTTGTGAAAAACCGCCTCAAATCCATTCCTCTATTTATTATTTTTACTCTCTTATATATGTAGTATAGTAGGACTAGTCACCTGGGAAGTTAGTTGACTACATCTCTACTCTTAGTGGAAGGCTTGCATGCAAACTAGACATCAACCATGTGAATAATTACTCATGTACAGAACAATACACTAGAAGAACAGGCTACAATAATTATAATATAACGAAAATAACCGTGAAGACTCACAAATTAAATTTTCAATCTTCAGACCAAAATAAAGGTTTTTAACCTTTTTGTCACTGTAGACGTCTATGGACGTAATTAGTAAGTGCCTTATTTTGGCTGTAAACCTCTATGGACGTAATCAAATAGTGCCACAGCCTACGTAGGTCCATGGACGTTTTGAGGTTTTCTTATGTATGTTTTCAAATAGAAGCCTAACTAGACGTCGCACGTGACTCCTAACGCCATATAAAAGAACCAGAATAATGTACAAAGGTAAATAATAGGCTCACTAAGTGTCGCTGGGGGTTAATATTTCTCAGTGATAGAATAAAATGAAAGGGGTTGCAACTGTATCAGGGAGGGTGACTCATATTACTTGCCGGCCCCGCATGATATTTTTTTAATGCCAAAAAATGATGCCTGCGAAGGTCATAGTGTATTGTACCTTCTTACGTTCATCCTTGGAGGGTTTTCCTTTTTTATAACTTAAGATTTTTTACAATATTTCTTAACTTATTTTTACAAAAAGGATTCATATATAAAACATTTTTACCTCTCACTTGTACCCTTCTTATTTATTTTCCTTTCAGACTTCAGTCTGTAACTGGCACTTACCCTGTACACACCCTTTTACAATTTATTTTTGATAGTTTTTCTCGGCTTGTATTTTGGAACTCTGATTTTTTATTTAGTACTGATCGTATGTGATATATTTGAATATTAGTGACTCGGCTTATATATTGGAACTCTGATTTTACTGTTTGGTACATATCAGGTGAGATTTGTATAGTGACTTGGCTTGATAATTGGACTTCATTTATTGTTAGAATTTTTAGTTAGTTATAAGTAATTAAATTTATTTTAATTTGATAATGCAATAGTAATTTATTTATTTAGTTATTAAACTTATAATTAAA
>KZ654494.1:7769-19459 GCA_001010745.2 Gerris buenoi
GTACGCAACTCGTGCGAAAACGGCATTTTGCATTGCTCTTGTGGTTTTACTACCCTCGCTGTCGCTCGGGTGTAAACTCCACACTCGCATGCAAAATGCTACTTTCCACACTCGACGCGTAATGTACTATTCCCATGCAGCGTGACCTTAATGGGGATCAGGTCCAAGCAACCATTAAATTCCTACGTGACCATTTACCCGATAAATAGCACGGGAGAATCTATGTGCCATATTAATCGCTATATTTTTTTTAAGTTAATGTTGATTTAAGCATTACAAATTCATTTAACTTGTGAATCCCCATTCAAATAAATATTTATAATATTTTAAACTAATAAAAAATATAAACAAGATTATAATATAAAAATGATAGTTAATATATTTTCATTGCTACATTTTAATTTTTTGTTTTATTTCATTATCTCCGATTGTATCCGACAGTAAATTATAAAAGTCAATGGAAGGAACAAGTTAAATAATTGACAATTCGTAGAGGAAGAATTAAAAAAGCGGAATTAGCATTTTAGCTGCTCTAGAAAATAAAAACAGACTTCACGGTCTTTTATAAAATGAAGGAATAGTTTTTTTAGGTTTCTCGGATTATAGTCCCAGAGGGCAAGGAATTAATTCCAAGGAATACAAAGTACAATGGGTCTGTAAAGTTCTTTTTCTAATACTGTGACGCTGTGAGTGTGGGAGTGTGGGTGGACCAGGCCGGAGGCTGAGATGGACCAAGCTGTATAATAGAACTTCACGAGGACTTACTAAGTCGCCTCAGGACAAGTTCAACATCCTTTACCTATTTATTATTGGATCTTAGACACGAATCTTCTGCTACAACTTTACTTCTAAGTTAAACTTCAACCGTTTCAACTTTTTACTTCTTGATCGTTGTGAATTTTAAATTTTTACAACAAAATTCTGTGAATTCTGATTGAATAAGTTGTAAATATAATAAAGCGAAAATAATATAA
Source organism: Gerris buenoi (assembly GCA_001010745.2). Lineage (NCBI taxonomy): Eukaryota > Metazoa > Arthropoda > Insecta > Hemiptera > Gerridae > Gerris > Gerris buenoi. Next base: position 8,744 of record KZ654494.1, read on the forward strand.
GTTGTGTAAAAGCATAACTTATTAAATCAGAATTAATAGAATTTTGTTGTGGGTAAAGTAAAGTACCCTCAGTTAGTTAAAAGATTTTTGATTTTTTTTTTCCAATGAAGTTTTTCCAATGAGTTTTGGGAGGAAAACATCGCCAAAAGAAAATTCATTTTTTATCGATCATTAACATGTACGCGAAATGTCCTGAAAATTTGTCAAGTAGCTCAGACTCCACGCGTCTGCTCCACGCGTTTGCTCCAAGCGTCTACTCCACGTGTCTGCTCCACGCGTCTACTCCACGTGTCTGCTCCACGCGTCAGCTCCACGCGTCTGCAGCACGCGTCTGCAGCAAGCGTCTGCTNGAGATATTCTAACATTCTAAATTCCTTCTAGTTTTAGTAGGTCAGAATCTGTGCAATGTCACTAAACCTGCGCAGTCTCCTCCATGCGATATCGAATCTGATCGGATCGAATCGTATCGGATCGGATCGTATCGGATGTAGAGAATCATTTAAATCAGCATCGCTTAAACGAGACTCAGTCGATAATGTTGGAGCCTCGCTTACTTTATGTTGACATCTTGAAAGGGTTTTTAAAAAAATTACAATTAAAAAGGAAAAACTTTATTATTTTTTCACAGTGCTTTTAAGAGCTCTCAAAAGAATAAAGAAGAGAGTTGACACCTTGTTCTGTTTTTTAATTTTCTTTAGAAAGAGAAGAGACAAAGTCCCTTTGCATCAAGTACTTGGTTATTTAAGTCAGAAAAAGACATCTGCCTCTAATCAGAATTCCAGGCGGGTCGGGACCCCGTGTGACCCTCCTCTCCGGGTCTTAATCAAAAGAGACCCCGTTATAGAGAANCTTGAAGTGTAGAAAAAGAATATGCAACTACATTATTACACCTGATAATTTTAACTAAATCGTAGAGAAGCTGGTGATTATCGCCTCATGTACTTACGTGAAGTGCCTCATGTGCGCGCCTTACTTGTGTTTTCTCATGAAGTCTTATTTCAGCAGCAAATCAAGCTTTGACAAATTTAATTTAGTAATTTCAACTGGCCACTATTTTGAAACGGTCAAAGCTAGAAAGCTCTGGTTTGCAGCAAATGTTTTCTTTTTTCAAGGCCTTTCCAAATATGTATCACAGTATAGGAGTTCTAATTTGAAATTTTCATATTTATTCCATAATGGTGGCAACCAAAATAGCGGGAAAATGGGTACCCACCAAAAAAAGTAGTTTTTTTTTTATGTATGACGAAGAAAGCAAGAAACCGCAGTTTAATATTAACGGAGATAATTAGCCGTTGACGAATTTTTGCCACACCCTGTATATNCCTTACATTTTCATTAAATAAAATTTATAAAATCACACTGCTAAGTACGTATGGCATGCCGGAGTTAGAAAAGAGGCAAAATTAAAAAATAACTAACTGAGTTATTAGGTTCACTTTAACAAATTTAGCGATCTTTATCACTTCATAACAGTATCTTTGTTCGTTTTACTAAAAAAAAATACAATTTTTAAGTTTTTGGTAGTACTCATACTACGGAACGTTTAAATTTTAATTTAAATCAAATTATACTTACTATTTACAAAGGGAGACAGTCAGAGAAAAATAGACTTCTGCACCGGGATTTTTCTCTGACTGTCTCCCTTTGTAAATAGTAATTATAATTTGATTTAAATTAAAAAAAAAAAATTATAAAAGTTGTTTGCCTCATTAAAATATATGAAGTTAGAATTTGTTCTTGGATTAAGTACGCAGTATTATAATAATATCTATACCTAATATATGTATTTCTCGGTCTAGTTCTATTGTCGTTTCTTGACTTCTAAGACTTGTGGAAAAATTTGNAAAAAAAAAAAAAAAAAAAAAAAAAAAAAAAAGCTTGTAAAACGATATAATCATTAAAGTTTACCAGATAGGGCGCGTGGAAGCTATGTGCCACACTAATTGGCAGTCTAAAATTAGTTTTAACAAATAATTGTTTAATTTAATTGCTCAGTTGTTTTGACTGAGATTTCGAAGTAACACTTCATAATTATGGCTGGGAGAGGTTAAAAAAAGTTATAAAAAAAATTATGGCGACAAAATTGTAGAGTACTTTTTTTTAACCTCTCTAGTCATAATTATAATTAGTTTTACTAATATTAGTCATTTTTCGTACAGAGTGGACTCGACATCTCTCTATTTAATAATAATAATATTCTTTATTTTCACATCGTATAAATATATACTTATTACAATTAATAATAATTATACTCTAAGACGTGAGAGCCCTCGGTAGTTAGGGAATACTAGAGTGAGGGCTTTGCTTCGGGCATTTATGTATCTTAGAATAAATAGAATGAAAATAAAATGTTATGTTAAAGAATAGTAGGCTGTTNAGTGAATATAATTAGTTATTAGTGCGATAATTTTGTTAAATCTGTCAAAATACCGCCAAACTTTATATAATTAAATAAAATTTAGTTATTAAAAAAAAAGTTTTTTTTTAAGATTGATAATAAATCAGTTAGTTCAGAACGGTCGCCCATCCAAGTACTGACCATGTCCAGTACTGCTTCCTCCTCAGGAAAGGCCACTTAAGTGGCCTCTGAAGTGAGGAAAAGTTCCGAGGTACCCCGTATCCGATTTTTATTATTATCATTAAGATTTGTTAGTGATACCTTGATGATTATTTGTTCGATTTGTAAGTCATAATTTGCAATTTTGGAGACATATAAGTTTCAACCTTCTGCGCCATTTTTTTTTCTCTTCCACGTGCGCACAAACATACATTTGTTAACACCTATCGCTTCAAAAGTACTTATCTGATTTGTATGAAACTTTTATAGTTCATCAAAAGTAACCCGTAGATAGCCCCAGATTAATTTTAACCNGATGCAACGAACAACAGATAGCGCTGATGTCACTTTTCATGCTTTTCATGAAGAGACAAGAAATCGCGCCAAATATCAACTCTATTTTAAGTCTATTCTCTATGACCGAAGGTAACGGAAACTATGTGATCGTTCTGAAGAACGAAAATATTTTATATCTCCGATTTCAAAAATTCCAAGACCGAAATCCGTTTTAGACATCAGGGAACATTTTTGGTCCCGTGTCTGTCTGTCGGTCTGTCGCTCAATTTTTGCGAACTACCATAACTTAAAAACTACTTGTCTCTTTTTAATGACACTTGGGTGGTAGGTCATAAACACGAGGCCAAAAATGTTCCCTGACTTGTGAAACGTATTACGTCGGTTAGCGAATTTTTCCGATTTATTATATTACCTACGGAATCTATATGTGTGCCGACAGCACATACTTAAATAATTTATTTACGTAATATATAATTGGTTTAGCAGTAAATATGTTTCTTATCTATCTATATTATTAAAAAAGGTTTTGTAAACAAACGAGTTCAGAGTGAGAGTGACATACTTCACTGAGTGTGGAGTANGAATCCGCGTCTCGAAGGAGATGAAGTCCGACGTTTCGCTTCCACTACTGGAAGCATCTTCAGGGGTGTGGTGCATCGTGGTGTTTACTTGAAGCAACAACAAGACATACTGTTGGTCAGTAACGTCGGACTTCATCCCCTTCGAGACGCGGATTCCACCGGAAAACCAAGCTGTTTATTACGAGTCTACCCGCGGAAGCCTACGCACCTAGTTAACTCGGTGATCTTTTACTCAAGTTATCGTCATCCGTAGATTTCGTGACGATGATTTTGTGACGTTTATTTTGTGACGGTTATTTTGTGACGTTTATTTTGTGACGGTGATTTTGGTTGTTTTTTTCGGATTCACTCCCGGGATCCTGAACGTGCCAAAAGGAACTTAGTTCCAAAAATATGTGGACGGTCATGGACATGTTGAAATGAGGCCGAATAATTTCTTCGATGTCTGAAAATCGTTTCTGTTCAAGAAGTTTTAAATCGGGGACAAAAATATGCAGTCTTTAAAACCATCACTTTGGTTGCCTTCAGTAACCTTGGGAACAATACTAGAAATAAAAACTTATCGTTAAAAATATTTGGTTTAATTTAAAAGAGGCTTAGGTTATTTTCAATTTAAAAATAATCGAGTGAAAAATATGTTGGAAAATGAGGGAAGAATGTGGAGGGAAATGTGTTTCTCTGCTATAAGGGAAACTGGGGCCGTGAATGTAAAGCAATTAAGTTATTGGACGCTAAGTATGTCGTTATAAAGGGGACTTTAGCATAAATAAACCTTATATAGGGCTTAGAACGCGCACACAAGGTTTTGGCATCGTACCCTCTTTAAATTCCAGGCTCTAGGCAACAAACTTACCCTGCTGAAGCCTTGGTTCGGTCAATGACTTGCCAACCTCCTCCAGTATTACCAACATCATAACTTTACTGCTTTACTCTACTTATACTTATTTAGAAATAACATCTTTAAGTAGACACAATAGATCGGTAACAAACATTTATATTTGTTACTACGTTTTTATAAACTTGGTTTNCACCCGAAGTGGTGCAAACAATATAATATTGTCCATATTAAAGGTTTTGCTTCCGAGCTTACCGAAGGTAACGGAAACTATGTGATCGTTCTGAAGAACGAAAATATTTTATATCTCCGATTTCAAAAATTCCAAGACCGAAATCCGTTTCAGACATCAGGGAACATTTTTGGTCCCGTGTCTGTCTGTCAGTCTGTCGCTCAATTTTTGCGAACTACCATAACTTAAAAACTACTTGTCTGTTTTAATGACACTGGTGGTAGGTCATAAACACGAGGCCAAAAATGTTCCCTGACTTGTGAAACGGTTAACGAATTCGTCCGATTTGGTAAAACCTACGGAATCTTTATGTGTGCCGACAGCACATACTTAAATAATTTAATTATGTAATATATAATTGGTTTAGCAGTAAATATGTTTCTTATCTATCTATATTATTAAANCCGCCACCACGTCTTTTCAGGGGTTGGCGAGCGAAGCGAGTAGGGGACGGAGCCCCCTAGTTAGTATTAAAATTAAAATCTCTATCACAACTTAACATTTGTTTTTTTTTTTTTAACTTATCAAATTGTCACATAAATAATATTAAACAGGGAGAGAGAAATAAAAGAAATAAAAAAAAAGTTGAATAAAGGCATAATTAATTTTTTCTTAGCGAAATATGTTCTTAAATTAATTTGAGTTATAAATGAGGATTTTTTTTAGTTTATTTTACTTTGGGGCGCCCGAGAAGAGAACAGCCCGGAGCCTAGAGTAATGTCTTAATTGAAAGCTTGACTGTTAGAATCTCAACCCCCCNATATTTTAATTAAAAATTTAAACGAGAGATAGATTACTATCATGGCATTTGATTCTTCGTTCGTTTCAATTTGTAACGAAATTAATTTATTACTTATTTAATGACTTGAAGATTCATAATAACCGAAAACCTCAAGAAATAAGATTACTTCGAAAAAGTAAAGTAATCACTTAAGTAAACTAATGAGTAAAGTACTCACTTGAGTACACTGATGAGTAATCACTTGAGTACACTAATGAGTAAAGTAATCACTTGAGTACACTAATGAGTAAAGTACTCACTTGAGTACACTAATGAGTAAAGTACTTGCTTTTTGTAAGTGTGAACCAAATCAACATTATCCGCCAAATCAAAATTTTTTGACAGTAAACTGTTTTTTATTTTTTATTTTTGAGTTATATTTACTACCTGAATACGAAACGTTGAATTCAACCTTTATGGGTCTGCCAAAATATGTCGATAAACTAAGGGTTTAGTGTTCGATTATTGGCCTCAGAGCCCTTTTTTGTGGGATACTCTTTTTTTTGGTTTTACCANAATTTAAAGGTCTTGAAGTGTAGAAAAGAAATATTTAACTATTACACTTAATATTTAAATTTAATCGTACAGAAACCGGCGATTATCGCCTCACGTACTTACGTGAAGCGCGCCTTACTTGTTTAAACTCAAAATACGTACAAAAATAAATAATCAATTAAAAAAATACACAAAAATAACAATTTTTAACGCAGTAGTACACATTACATATGTATATTATATACTAATATACAATATACATACATATATGTATTATAGTAATAATACATACTACATTTAAAGGATTAACAGAATAAAGCTAAAATATGAAAAGTTATATTTAGTTCCATATGTTTTCTTTAGTGTCCTCCGTTGGTGAAATTTAAAAAAAAAAAAAAAAAAACCATTTGCTGCACATCCTTCGAAAGTTTTTAAGACTTCTCATACATCAAAACGTTTGATCTCTAATATTTATTGTTACCGTCCCAAACGCAAAGTAAAATAATTGATCAGTATTATATAGAATCAACTTATAAAAAAAAAATATGTTACTGAATTGAAAAAAAAGAAGAAATATTGAAGAAGCCCTAAGGGGACCTCAGGAGAAGCTCACGACGCTTATTTTCCATAGAAGTAGATAAAATAATATAAGTGCGCACAAAGCTAAACTTGCAAAGTCCCGGGAAAAAAGTCAGAAAAATGAAGTTCATGCGATTCTATCGGAAAGAAAAACGTGACTCTTGAGGTAAAGCGTTGAGTGAACTCCCCAAGCAGTCCTACAATCAGTTCTACAAGCTGTTCTACAAGCAGGTTAAGTTATTTAAAAATATTAAGGAGTCAGGTTGATGCTATATTTCACGTAATGTTCCCTCGAACCAACAGAAAAACAACATTAAAACATTTAGCTTGGTTANCAAAATTTTTTGACAGTAAACTGTTTTTTATTTTTTATTTTTGAGTTATATTTACTACATGAATACGAAACGTTGAATTCAACCTTTATGGGTCTGCCAAAATATGTCGATAAACTAAGGGTTTAGTGTTCGATTATTGGCCTCAGAGCCCTTTTTTGTGGGATACTCTTTTTTTTGGTTTTACCAACGAAACCCTAAAAATAAGAAAATTCCAAACCTACATAAGCAGTGTATTTCGAGAACAGCTTTCAGCCGAAATAAATTCGTTCAAGTGTAGGATACACCTATATAATATAAACCTGGCATTATAGGTTTGTTCCAACCACACTTAAAACTGGTTTGAAACTGTCCGACGCGTGCGCATCGGACCACACTTGAATGTTTTTTGCTAATGCCCACGGTCGTACAGTTTGAAGTGTGGGTGGAACAAACCTTATATATACACATATACATGGTATATAAACACATCTGTATAACCTTGTTTTGACGAGACTTAAACCAATTAATGTTTTGGCTGGAAACTGGGCCCGCAAAGCACTGATGTTAATGCGTTTTGGCATTTTCCGATTTCTTAATAAATGGCTCAAACAAGGATTCCTTGACCGAAAAATAACATCTCACAGTGAAGCGTATCGTTAAATATCCTCCAAACAAATAAATTCAATAACTTTTGGACGTCTTGCTTAACGTTATTATTTGTTTTATTATATTNGTTAAGTTATTTAAAAATATTAAGGAGTCAGGTTGATGCTATATTTCACGTAATGTTCCCTCGAACCAACAGAAAAACAACATTAAAACATTTAGCTTGGTTAAAATGAAGTTTTAAAGTAAAGGATTTATGCGAATGAAAGAAAATAAAAATATATTTTTCCTCCAGAAGGGAGGAAACATTAACTTTCCTCCCTAGTTTATAGGGAGGAAAGGATCCTATTACAGCCTACTTGTGAAAATCGGGGCGGAAAGTAGAAATCGTGGTGGAAAGTAACAGTAGAGCCAACTTATTATTCTTAAAAAATCAGTGTTGCCTGTTTTGTAACTAATAGTAGTCTTTTTTCAACTCAATGACTCGACAGGTTAAAAGCTTTTTTATTAAATATTACAGANTCAGTTCTACAAGCTGTTCTACAAGCAGGTTAAGTTATTTAAAAATATTAAGGAGTCAGGTTGATGCTATATTTCACGTAATGTTCCCTCGAACCAACAGAAAAACAACATTAAAACATTTAGCTTGGTTACAATTAAGTTTTAAAATAAAGGATTTATGCGAATCAAAGAAAATAAAAATATATTTTTTTATTTCAGCAGCCAACAAAAGACAATAATTCATATAAAATAAATACACGAGGTATTTTCGTTTAATTTTTTCTGTTGATATAATAAAAAGCATTTCTTTAAAAATCTACGACTTGGTAAAAAATTGTTTTCTGCTCTTCCAACCCAAGTTTGTTTTATGGCTAATTCGGTTTTAAAAACAACGTTAATACTATGTATGACTTATAATACTTCAAACAAGTATACGTATTTTGATTTTGTATAATTTATTCGAATGCTATGTTTACTCACAATGTTTCAGCGTAAAATGTCTTACGAAATTAAAAGTTGCAAGTTTGTAGCGGTCTATTTTTTATATCGCTACATTAGAGCCTTTGTTATTGGTAGATGGACGCATCTCCCAATATCTTTGGCTCTGTGAATGTTGACCTCTAGATCTGGGGACGCTTAGATCTAGTGGTAGGAGAAAGTTTAATTGATGTTTATGCCTGTTGTTTATATGGTNTGGACGCATCTCCCAATATCTTTGGCTCTGTGAATGTTGACCTCTAGATCTGGGGACGCTTAGATCTAGTGGTAGGAGAAAGTTTAATTGATGTTAATGCCTGTTGTTTATATGGTGATAAGGTATGTTTCTTCAGCGTGGTTCAAGGTTTGTATGCTTGGCACGTGCTGGATCAGTTGGTGTGAGTCGAGTGTTGTGGTAGGTCGCGGAATGTGCCTCGATGTAGCTTGATCGAGCCGTCTGCCGTGATCATGAGACATTTAGTTTTTTTGGAGTATAGTTTTTACTTGAGCATGATCGAAACTATTCAGTTTTTCTTGGAGTAAAGTTTTTATTTAGTTTTTGGCTGGAGTTTACTTAACTTTAAATATTTTGCGTGGTCGCAACCTTCCTTGCTTTTTCTTTTACAAAAGTAGTTTGTCTTTTAAATAAAAAGTTTTATTTCTCACGACAAGGACTTTGGGTTTCGTTATTTCTTCCCAGATTATAAAATAACGTGGCGCTCAAAAATAATTGTAGCTCCTAGAAACAACAACCCTCTCCCATCTCCACTGAGCTAGGGCAAAAATAAAATCAATTGTACGCCGCACTTGTGTTGCTGAGGCGACAAGTTGGCAAACCATATTAAATCTAACGAAGTAGAAAACCCAAAAATATAGATTTTACATTATAAATCGTATGAAAAAGCACCAAACGAAAAACCTACAGACACAAGCACACCAACTTAAACAGAATTTGGCCGGACATGTGGCCAGGCTGCCTACAAGCAGGGCTAAAATCTCAACAGACTGGATACCTCTGAACTACTCAAGAAGGAGAGGAAGACCTAGGAGGAGATGGAGGGATGAAATAGTGGAGAAACTAGGCATTTTGTGGCATAGAACAGCACAGGATAGAAATTGCTGGAAGAAAGTTATCTAAAATATGTATAATTAGAAGAGGAATTGATGAATGCTTTTTTATTTTTTTTTTGTTATTTATAATTTTCTTGCCACAAAACTTTGCCCCCTTTAAGGGGAGGCTTCTGCTGAGTCAATGAACCTATTTTCATTTTCATTATAAATCGTAAATTGCAATGATTTCAAAAATTAATATTTTCATTCGAAATATTTTAAACGATTTCCAAATACATATAAAGAAGCGTCATATTTTGAATTTCCATGACATCAAATTAAGAATACATCAATGAAGCTCTTAATCTAACAAGGTTCTTTTCATAAAAAATCTCAGTGAATTTAAATTTTTCAGACACTTTTAAGGCTCAGTCAAGGAGAAAGCAGATTGTCCGCGCGGACGGAACGAACGCGACGTTGTCGTCATTCACAATCTATGACTGCGTTGGCCCGGTGTGCCGTTTCACAGCCTTCTAAGAGCATTTCTATGAATTTCCGGGCTTTCATAGAAATTTTCTTTGTACATATTTGTTTTATTTAATTTTGGAAATTTTAAAGAATTATGTTAGAATTTAGATAGAATGTTATTTATTAGCTTATGATTTTTTATTGTATATATTCATTTAGCTTTTTGGAACGAAGTTCCTTATTGCACGTTTTGGAGCCCGGGAGTAAATCCAAAAAAAAACGACCAAAATCACTGTCACGAAATCTGCTGATGACGATAACTTGAGTAAAAGATGACCGAGATAGTTGAAATTTGGTACACATGTTCATGTTACCAATGCCCAGGCTTAGTTCGTTGGACAACGTTATCTGCCCAAGCGTTCACGCGTATCATTCGCATAAACGTAAGCTTCAAAAATTTTAGGACGGGAAAAATGTTATCGACAGACGTCAAGGAAGCCTGTTCCTTGACTTGTTTTGTTTATTTTTGTTAAATGTCAAAATGTCATTTCGTTTTGTAAATATAGAAAATATAATCACGGTTATTGTTAAAAATTAATCTGTGCTGACGCTTACTTCAATATATTAGGTGTATTATTATAATACTGCGTACTTAATCCAGGAAAAAATTTTAAGTTCATCTATTTGATGAGACAAACAACTTTTAATTTTTTAATTTTTTTTTTTTTTTTTAGTAAAACGAACCCTGACACTGTTGTATGAAGTGATAAAGATCGTTAAATTTATTAAAGTGGACCTAAAACGACTTAAACATAGACGTTTAAATAAATAAAACAATGTTTTATCGATATCTTACGTTCTAACGTAACGGTTTTAATAAAGCTTCTTAAACATCGTCTGAAGTACAGTTGAAACAGGCATGTAAAATTTAATTTTATAATAT
>KZ654496.1:0-17410 GCA_001010745.2 Gerris buenoi
ATGTGAACCTGTAATTTTAGTTGTAATTCTCAAAAAGATTGTATTTTGGTTATGAAGCACAACAACTGACAAAGTGATGATGGTATTTGTCATTATGCTGTTACATCGAAAATCCAAGTAGAAATCTTTAGTGACATTATTATTGTTTACATTTTTGTTTTCGGACTAATGAAATAAAACTGTTATTTATATCAAATCTATCAAATTGGGTATTTTATGTTAAGTATAGGAGTATTTATCAAATTATTAGTAGTTTATATACCAACAATTTTATAAATACCCCCAAGCTTGTATATCATTTATATAATCGAGTAGTGTCCCGACGATGGCGATGAGCGTATCTCGAAATTATTTGTTATGTTGTTATTGTTACGGCAACCACATTTATTCCACTAAAAATAAAGGTTTGTTTTGATTTGTTGGTCTTCAAATAGATATAATTACTTATCTAAATATACATCTAAATTAGCTTACTTAATTTTACTTCTTTTCTAGATATTAAATTTAATAATAAAATAATAAAGACCATTGCTACGGACTTTACAGCTCATATTATATAAAAAAAAAGTTGAAGAGAGAAGAAATTGGCCCTTTAGTTTACTTTGTTATAGATATATTAATATTTAGATAAATTAAAAACACCCAAAAACCCTATAACAGGGGTCGGAGCTACCTAAATAAATAAATAAAAATGTAGAGGACAATTTAAAAATACTGAGTATAATATAAAAGTTGTAAAGTGTTTATGTTGGGTTTTAAGTTCAATTTATTCTGTTTTATAATATGAAGAGAGTTTTCTCCTTTATTGGTTTTTACGGAACTCTTAATGTGAAATATTAAAAATATAAAATAAAATGCGTGTGTGACCAATAAAGAGGATATAATATATCTACTGTACTAACGTTTTGCTATCTCTAAAGCTCTCTCAATATACAAAATTTATGTTTATATGAAGGCAGTAACTACCTTATTAAAATATTATGTATAAAAATGTTAAAAAGGTGCATTATGAGTACTTATACATATTTAATTATATTTTTACATTTTATTATATTTTTTAATTTATATTTATATTTCATATCATTCACTTGTAGTTGTAGTACCACACTTAAAAAATTGACTTATGTCCAGTAAACTTCCAAATTTTTGCTTGAAAATTTGCTTTATATCAATCTCCTACGTCTAGTATTACTTGGTGACCATTCAAAATGTGGTCATAAGCGCTGCACCACCCTGTACAATAAACTCGCCCGATGCCAAAGTTTAAACAGTGATACTATATATATCATACCTACAGATATTTAGATTCCAAATAAGTGAAACATGTTTAAAATTAAAATTGATTTACAACATCAAGCATCATAGCGAATAATTCCTATAAAAATATTTTGACAATTATTGTGGCACAGAGCTTCTTAGTGCTCTATAACGTACTTTAAATTATGTCAGGCATTTGTAAACCATTATTGTCTAATTAATTTTATTATTCCCATTATTTTATTTTAAATCTGTCAGAATCATTTTGATTTTCTCCATGAATAAAAGTATTAAATTAGCAAAATTTAAAGAGCGCAGACGGTTGAAATTAATATGAAACCATCTGAGGGCTACGTTCGACATACCATCCAAATTTATGTGTAAACAAATGCATGTTTGCGCGCATGAGGAAGAAAAACAAATGAGCGACAAAAAAAAAGAAAACGAACAATGGGCTAATTCTGATCTACATTCGATATTTTCTTAAAATCGGATATTTTGGTTTGCCAAAACTGAACGAACTTGTCAGTTCTGTCTGTCGACTGAAAGACAGGCACAGATGTAAATGTGTTCCCTGATGTCTAAAACAAATTTCTGTCTTGGAATTTTTGAAATTGGAGATATTAAGAATGTTTCTTTCATTAGAACGTTAGCTTTGGTTAGTTTGAATGCAATATACTTCAAGCATGCGTTAAGCTTACATATCATTTCCTCATTCGGAAACAATCAAACATAATAAATAACTCTGTGGCGCAACAGACAGTCGAGAACATATAAGTCTGCCAAAGCTGCTTTAAAGTATAGGTGCAATGGATGAAACGAGGTCAGTGAGTAGCATTATCAGCTGTATACACCTTACAATTTACAAACTAAACCGGATAAACGTTAATTCAGATATACACATGAACATCCCAAAGAACCAGCATTTCGACTTAAGAGAGAGTAAATTCATTTCATATGAACTGTACCTTTGTAATACGCAGTTATCCTCTGTTAAGCAAACTTTGCTGAATTTGGCTACAGACCGGTAATACACGCATAAATTTGAATACAAGAACAAAATTGTACAACATTTAAACAAATGAATATATTACACGAAATCGACTAGAACTGAAAAATAACCCAATGTTTTTGTTCATGTTTAATTTTTAGTTTTGAATAATCCAATTCAATGTGCAGCTTGCTAAGAGGATAGAGTACTATAGGATGGACTATTAAACCGGGTTTGCACCTTGGATCCACTCATGAGGTCTTATTGCTTCGGACTTTTTTTTATATAAAAAAAGTCCCCCCGGAAATTAAGGTACTCTTTAGATTGTTACTCCCCCATTGTTATAATAATATATATCACTTCGACTAAATAACTATTTAGACAAAGCGATATTTAGCGATATACTTTGGGTCAAAGGAATATCACACTTCTGTTTTTATAAGGAGAGTAACAGTCTAAAGAAAAACAATCCTTACACCTTCTTTAGATTGTTAGTCCCCTCTATTTTATTTATAAAGGTAGTAACAATCTAAATAAGTGCCCTTAAAATATGTCAGTATAAATTACGCCCAACATCTAAAAAAAGAATACATTCTTCAGATATTTTTACACTTCATATAAATATTTAAGTATCAGAGATATATTTAGATTTCTTTAACTATAAATATTTATATTGCTATTAATTTTCGCACATGAGAGTTATGCATGGAATTTTTCAAAGAGAATTTTTTTTTCCCTGTTCTACTCTTTGAAAGAGATGAACCTTTGTAAAGAGTGGAAAATCAATCACCCACCTCGTTGTTTTTATCGAAGGTTAAAGGGTTTTTCACCATAATGGCCAACATAAGATCAGAAATAAAATAAAACGTCTTAGAAAGTATGGTTTAAAGCTTTAAGAGGTTATTCCAACTTTGTAGGTTAAAGTTGTTCACTATCTTGTCTATTATAACGTAAAGCACAAGAAATATGTCAAAAGCCTTCTTAAAATGACAGGAAACTAATAGTTTCTTACTTGTTCTTGCCCGGATATTATTTGCATCAGGTAACCGATTCTGTAACTTTGAAACCTTCTATAACCAATATGCATCAAAAGTTTGTTATAAAGATGCTCGCGCAGAATGTGAACCTGTAATTTTAGTTGTAATTCTCAAAAAGATTGTATTTTAAGAAACTAATAGTTTCTTAAAATACAAAAAGATTGTATTTTACAATTTTATTTCAAAAAGATTGTATTTTAAGAAACTAATAGTTTCTTACTTGTTCTTGCCCGGATATTATTTGCATCAGGTAACCGATTCTGTAACTTTGAAACCTTCTATAACCAATATGCATCAAAAGTTTGTTATAAAGATGCTCGCGCAGAATGTGAACCTGTAATTTTAGTTGTAATTCTCAAAAAGATTGTATTTTAAGAAACTAATAGTTTCTTAAAATACAAAAAGATTGTATTTTACAATTTTATTTCAAAAAGATTGTATTTTAAGAAACTAATAGTTTCTTACTTGTTCTTGCCCGGATATTATTTGCATCAGGTAACCGATTCTGTAACTTTGAAACCTTCTATAACCAATATGCATCAAAAGTTTGTTATAAAGATGCTCGCGCAGAATGTGAACCTGTAATTTTAGTTGTAATTCTCAAAAAGATTGTATTTTAAGAAACTAATAGTTTCTTAAAATACAAAAAGATTGTATTTTACAATTTTATTTCAAAAAGATTGTATTTTAAGAAACTAATAGTTTCTTACTTGTTCTTGCCCGGATATTATTTGCATCAGGTAACCGATTCTGTAACTTTGAAACCTTCTATAACCAATATGCATCAAAAGTTTGTTATAAAGATGCTCGCGCAGAATGTGAACCTGTAATTTTAGTTGTAATTCTCAAAAAGATTGTATTTTAAGAAACTAATAGTTTCTTAAAATACAAAAAGATTGTATTTTACAATTTTATTTCAAAAAGATTGTATTTTAAGAAACTAATAGTTTCTTACTTGTTCTTGCCCGGATATTATTTGCATCAGGTAACCGATTCTGTAACTTTGAAACCTTCTATAACCAATATGCATCAAAAGTTTGTTATAAAGATGCTCGCGCAGAATGTGAACCTGTAATTTTAGTTGTAATTCTCAAAAAGATTGTATTTTAAGAAACTAATAGTTTCTTAAAATACAAAAAGATTGTATTTTACAATTTTATTTCAAAAAGATTGTATTTTAAGAAACTAATAGTTTCTTACTTGTTCTTGCCCGGATATTATTTGCATCAGGTAACCGATTCTGTAACTTTGAAACCTTCTATAACCAATATGCATCAAAAGTTTGTTATAAAGATGCTCGCGCAGAATGTGAACCTGTAATTTTAGTTGTAATTCTCAAAAAGATTGTATTTTAAGAAACTAATAGTTTCTTAAAATACAAAAAGATTGTATTTTACAATTTTATTTCAAAAAGATTGTATTTTAAGAAACTAATAGTTTCTTACTTGTTCTTGCCCGGATATTATTTGCATCAGGTAACCGATTCTGTAACTTTGAAACCTTCTATAACCAATATGCATCAAAAGTTTGTTATAAAGATGCTCGCGCAGAATGTGAACCTGTAATTTTAGTTGTAATTCTCAAAAAGATTGTATTTTAAGAAACTAATAGTTTCTTAAAATACAAAAAGATTGTATTTTACAATTTTATTTCAAAAAGATTGTATTTTAAGAAACTAATAGTTTCTTACTTGTTCTTGCCCGGATATTATTTGCATCAGGTAACCGATTCTGTAACTTTGAAACCTTCTATAACCAATATGCATCAAAAGTTTGTTATAAAGATGCTCGCGCAGAATGTGAACCTGTAATTTTAGTTGTAATTCTCAAAAAGATTGTATTTTAAGAAACTAATAGTTTCTTAAAATACAAAAAGATTGTATTTTACAATTTTATTTCAAAAAGATTGTATTTTAAGAAACTAATAGTTTCTTACTTGTTCTTGCCCGGATATTATTTGCATCAGGTAACCGATTCTGTAACTTTGAAACCTTCTATAACCAATATGCATCAAAAGTTTGTTATAAAGATGCTCGCGCAGAATGTGAACCTGTAATTTTAGTTGTAATTCTCAAAAAGATTGTATTTTAAGAAACTAATAGTTTCTTAAAATACAAAAAGATTGTATTTTACAATTTTATTTCAAAAAGATTGTATTTTAAGAAACTAATAGTTTCTTACTTGTTCTTGCCCGGATATTATTTGCATCAGGTAACCGATTCTGTAACTTTGAAACCTTCTATAACCAATATGCATCAAAAGTTTGTTATAAAGATGCTCGCGCAGAATGTGAACCTGTAATTTTAGTTGTAATTCTCAAAAAGATTGTATTTTAAGAAACTAATAGTTTCTTAAAATACAAAAAGATTGTATTTTACAATTTTATTTCAAAAAGATTGTATTTTAAGAAACTAATAGTTTCTTACTTGTTCTTGCCCGGATATTATTTGCATCAGGTAACCGATTCTGTAACTTTGAAACCTTCTATAACCAATATGCATCAAAAGTTTGTTATAAAGATGCTCGCGCAGAATGTGAACCTGTAATTTTAGTTGTAATTCTCAAAAAGATTGTATTTTAAGAAACTAATAGTTTCTTAAAATACAAAAAGATTGTATTTTACAATTTTATTTCAAAAAGATTGTATTTTAAGAAACTAATAGTTTCTTACTTGTTCTTGCCCGGATATTATTTGCATCAGGTAACCGATTCTGTAACTTTGAAACCTTCTATAACCAATATGCATCAAAAGTTTGTTATAAA
Source organism: Gerris buenoi (assembly GCA_001010745.2). Classification (NCBI taxonomy): domain Eukaryota; kingdom Metazoa; phylum Arthropoda; class Insecta; order Hemiptera; family Gerridae; genus Gerris; species Gerris buenoi. Next base: position 6,048 of record KZ654496.1, read on the forward strand.
GATGCTCGCGCAGAATGTGAACCTGTAATTTTAGTTGTAATTCTCAAAAAGATTGTATTTTAAGAAACTAATAGTTTCTTAAAATACAAAAAGATTGTATTTTACAATTTTATTTCAAAAAGATTGTATTTTAAGAAACTAATAGTTTCTTACTTGTTCTTGCCCGGATATTATTTGCATCAGGTAACCGATTCTGTAACTTTGAAACCTTCTATAACCAATATGCATCAAAAGTTTGTTATAAAGATGCTCGCGCAGAATGTGAACCTGTAATTTTAGTTGTAATTCTCAAAAAGATTGTATTTTAAGAAACTAATAGTTTCTTAAAATACAAAAAGATTGTATTTTACAATTTTATTTCAAAAAGATTGTATTTTAAGAAACTAATAGTTTCTTACTTGTTCTTGCCCGGATATTATTTGCATCAGGTAACCGATTCTGTAACTTTGAAACCTTCTATAACCAATATGCATCAAAAGTTTGTTATAAAGATGCTCGCGCAGAATGTGAACCTGTAATTTTAGTTGTAATTCTCAAAAAGATTGTATTTTAAGAAACTAATAGTTTCTTAAAATACAAAAAGATTGTATTTTACAATTTTATTTCAAAAAGATTGTATTTTAAGAAACTAATAGTTTCTTACTTGTTCTTGCCCGGATATTATTTGCATCAGGTAACCGATTCTGTAACTTTGAAACCTTCTATAACCAATATGCATCAAAAGTTTGTTATAAAGATGCTCGCGCAGAATGTGAACCTGTAATTTTAGTTGTAATTCTCAAAAAGATTGTATTTTAAGAAACTAATAGTTTCTTAAAATACAAAAAGATTGTATTTTACAATTTTATTTCAAAAAGATTGTATTTTAAGAAACTAATAGTTTCTTACTTGTTCTTGCCCGGATATTATTTGCATCAGGTAACCGATTCTGTAACTTTGAAACCTTCTATAACCAATATGCATCAAAAGTTTGTTATAAAGATGCTCGCGCAGAATGTGAACCTGTAATTTTAGTTGTAATTCTCAAAAAGATTGTATTTTAAGAAACTAATAGTTTCTTAAAATACAAAAAGATTGTATTTTACAATTTTATTTCAAAAAGATTGTATTTTAAGAAACTAATAGTTTCTTACTTGTTCTTGCCCGGATATTATTTGCATCAGGTAACCGATTCTGTAACTTTGAAACCTTCTATAACCAATATGCATCAAAAGTTTGTTATAAAGATGCTCGCNAAAAAAAAAAAAAACTGATACAATGATCATCTTAATACGGTTTATGGCATTGACTAATTTGATTATTTTTTTGTGTCTGTTTTGAATTACATATATCAGTTTCTTTGTTTTATTTTTTTTTAAAAGAGCCTATAATAATTCCTGAACTCAAACTGAATGATCCTTTGTCGGAAAGAAAAGAGATTAAAGCTTTTAGCAAGTTTTATTATTCTTCGTTACAACAACCCTTCTTTTGCCGCTTCATTCTTATCAACCTTTTAAGTATTCATTGTTATCTTTTCCTGATAGCATTCATTCATCTATTCCTTACATTTTATTATAATAATTTGAGTGTTTTTTACTTTATTAAATTGAATTTATACATTTGAATTCCATTGAACATATTTTTTTTTAACATAATTTTTTAATTTATGTCTGTATAATTTATATTATTTTTTACGACTCTAAAATATTATTGAAGTTTTTCTTTTATGGACTTGAGGTTTCTTATTTGGAGTTCGTTGTTGTTTGGAATGAAAGTCCTTTTTTTTCTTTTTTTATTATATTTTAATGTACAAGCTTTCACCCAGGGAACCTGGGCTTCTTCAGGTTTTTAATGTTAAAAATACTGTAAATTTGGAGTAAAATGGTCAAAATGAAAAAAGTAAAAATGAATTTTGGAAATGAAAGTCTTACCAAGTTACCAAGTTAATTTTGATTGTTTTTAGATGTTTTTTTGAAAAGAATTTATTTTATTTTTTTAACTGACATACCTAATCAAAAATTTTGAATTATTTATTTTTATTTGTATTAAATATAATATTTGTGTAAATGTTGCTTAATTTATTGGTGTCTTGTTTCAAGTTTATGTTATTTGTATTTGATTTTATGTATAACATTTCNTGGACAGTATGCTTTCCATGATCCTGAGTACAGAATTAGTTAGTAGACCAAAAATAAAGTCGAAATTATTTCCACACTTGATGGGTTAGTTATTCAAATATTACTAAAAATCAACGTTGTCACCTGTCAAAGGACGAACTAACATCCACCTGATTTACGGTCTACTAACTAATTCTATACTCAGGATCATTAAAATCATACTGTCCACTATAATTGGTGAGACATGGCCGCTCTCCAACGTTTTATTTTTTTCAAACGCCTATTGCCAAGCTATGTCCCGCTGGCGAACTTAGCCGACCACATATTATTATTGCATATTCTTAAAAGGCACTTAAAGATTGACCTGTATACAAAATTCTAGCTTGATGTTAGTCAGACACTTTTTTGCACGCTATCTCCTGGACTATAAAAATTAGTTTAAAATACTGAATATACAAATACTACTAAAATTCTATCCACAAATAATTTTAGGGAAATCATAAAAAAAAGTGTCTTCAACAAGTATAAAAACATTTTTAACTACACATAAGATTACTATGCTTTTGAGATAATATAATTAGCGTAAATTATTTACTCAATATGTACTTCTTTTATTAATAACCAAATCAACCTTCATAAGAATATGATAAGATTAGTCTTGTCCAATCTCTACTTCTCCACACCGATATCATGTATGTAAAAATTAAATAGAACCGTATATATATATTAATTACATTAAAGATAGCGACGTTAAGACTACATTATACTGTTTGGCCTCTAGCTAAAATCAATTCGTTAGGAACAAAATGTCGGAGTATATTTCAGTTTCGCAGTTGAGTAACACAAAATCTATATTTGAGCAAAGACAAACTTCTCTGAAACTCGAGTTAACATTCGAACTGCAGAAGTCACTAAACCATTAAACTAAGGATTTAATTTATTATAAGTTAAATATTCCATTTAGTTACCTAATGTCTACGAACAGAATTATTAAAAACCTTACTGTCAATGTAATTAGAAAGGACCAAAATGTTATTTTGTTTAAATTAACTTCACTTGTCACTCGTATATCTGTAATTTCCATGATCCTGAGTACAGAATTAGTTAGTAGACCAAAAATAAAGTCGAAATTATTTCCACACTTGATGGGTTAGTTATTCAAATATTACTAAAAATCAACGTTGTCACCTGTCAAAGGACGAACTAACATCCATTTGATTTACGGTCTACTAACTAATTCTATACTCAGGATCATTAAAATCATACTGTCCACTATAATTGGTGAGACATGGCCGCTCTCCAACGTTTTATTTTTTTCAAACGCCTATTGCCAAGCTATGTCCCGCTGGCGAACTTAGCCGACCACATATTATTATTGCATATTCTTAAAAGGCACTTAAAGATTGACCTGTATACAAAATTCTAGCTTGATGTTAGTCAGACACTTTTTTGCACGCTATCTCCTGGACTATAAAAATTAGTTTAAAATACTGAATATACAAATACTACTAAAATTCTATCCACAAATAATTTTAGGGAAATCATAAGAAAAGTGTCTTCAACAAGTATGAAAACATTTTTAACTACACATAAGACTACTATGCTTTTGAGATAATATAATTAGCGTAAATTATTTACTCAATATGTACTTCTTTTATTAATAACCAAATCATCCTTCATAAGAATATGATAAGATTAGTCTTGTCCAATCTCTACTTCTCCACACCGATATCATGTATGTAAAAATTAAATAGAACCGTATATACATATTAATTACATTAAAGATAGCGACGTTAAGACTACATTATACTGTTTGGCCTCTAGCTAAAATCAATTCGTTAGGAACAAAATGTCGGAGTATATTTCAGTTTCGCAGTTGAGTAACACAAAATCTATATTTGAGCAAAGACAAACTTCTCTCAAACTCGAGTTAACATTCGAGCTGCAGAAGTCACTAAACCATTAAACTAAGGATTTAATTTATTATAAGTTAAATATTCCATTTAGTTACCTAATGTCTACGAACAGAATTATTAAAAACCTTACTGTCAATGTAATTAGAAAGGACCAAAATGTTATTTTGTTTAAATTAACTTCACTTGTCACTCGTATATCTGTAATAAAACGAATTGCAATTGGTTGACATTCGAAAAATGGACATTACCAATTTTAGTTCTGAAGAACGAAAATATTTTATTGGAATAATTTTTTTTTTTTTTTATTTCTCGGATTTCAAAAATTCCAAGACAGATATATGTTTAAGACATCAGGGAATATTTATGTTAGTGGAAAAATGGATAAATTCGATTTTATTTACACCTTACCATTTATCCACCTTAGTAAAGATTCAAAGAATAGTATCAACAGAGGATACAATGGGATGATAAACTAATTATAATTTTAGTAAATTTATAAATAATATTTATAATTTTTTTTTTTTTTTCTTATATATGAAAAAAACAATAAACTTTTAAAACAAATTGTTACTTAAAAAATAAACAGTTTAAAAGAAATCACACTAAATTAGCCAACATAATCGTTTAAGTGTAACCGAATACATAATTACATGCTATGGAAATAAAATTCAAAGCTTGACTTAGCTTAATTAGAGGCAGGGAACCAAAAAACAAGGGGAAAAAAGTATTAATCACGACATTGTAACCACAAACGCTTATTTTAACAAAAAAAAACCTCAACCCGTCGGTTTATAAACACAAAAACGAAAACAGTGTTGCAGTGTTATGAGTTGGATAATCAAGCAAAGTAAAAAGCCAAAGCTCGTACACCTGAAATCTAGATAAACGACCGCGACCGGATCCACTTGTTTCCAATTTTTTCTCTGTATGTCCAAAACCCCCGTTTTGTTCTTTACACAACACATCGTTAGTTCAGGTGTTTGGAAGGATAGGGGTTGGAAAAAAACCAAACGTTTGACGAATTATCTCCGCACCTTTGGGTAAATTTGGTAAAAGACCAAAAAACACACCTACCGCTTCTATTTCCAAAGGTAAATGATGGGTTTAATTAACTCTGCAGGCACATGAGTTAGTGTAGATTACAGAGAAATGCCAGATGTTAGGCAGACAAGACTAGTGTAAAGAAAACCAGTGTTGACCCCGAGTTCTCCTAATGATGCCATTGTTTGTTCAGAGGATTTGACTCTACTATCTCTTGGTTTAGATTTTAGAAAATTCCGGTCGGGAACCGAGGTTTTGAAACTATAGTTGGAAAATGCTGATGTATTTAAACTAAGATTCGCTTTTCATTCTACCCCAATTTAGAAGTATAGAATTGAATAGAACCCGTTGGTTTGTGCGAAATCAAACATATATTTAAGATCAAGAATCAAGAGTTGCATGAAAACTCAAATAATTTTTTGTAATAATTCAACAACTAATTCTTGCATTTTTTTCTCACTCTCTCCCTCTCTTGACTTCCAACCAATCTGTCAAATTTTCATCAATGGATTTATAAAAATATTTGCGTCTATTCTGGCATGTTTTTAATCATCATAATTTGGATCTTCTCCAATAATTCGTTTCTTCATTTAACAAATTACGATTCTTCATTCGTAAACGAACATTATATTGAGCATTTCTTGCACGTGACATTTCAAAGATTGACACCAACATGTTTACGTTGTTGACAATAAACCAGCTGTTATACTGTGATATCAAGTTTTTTTTTTTACTTTTTTATAAACACTCAATATGCATAGATAAAAGTAAATTTAATGAAACAAAATACATATATTTTTTTTAATTTCTTATGCAGACCGCAGACGATCAATAGTATTGTCAATAATAGTATTCACAATACTATTGTCAATATCTCAATTTAGTAAATACTGGTTTTTTTACATCAATACTAACCCCACACACGGTCAATAGTATTGACAATATTTTTATTTATTGACAATACTATTGATCGTGAGCGGTCTCCATTACAATAAACAATTGTCAGTGTCTATCAATTACAAGGTGTAATCTATACAATACAGATCAAAGGTCCAAATCTAAACTAATATTAAGTGTATAATATATGCTAGTAAATCTTCACTTTAGAAGTGTATGTTTAACACTTATAAATCTACACTTTTATAAGTGTACAACATACACTTATAAATCAATAGTTTATAAATGCTTATCATACACTTATAAATATACACTTTATAAGTTTATGACATAAATCTGCACTTTATACTTATAATATACACTTAAAAAGGTCCTTAAAAGTTACCTTAATGAGTCCTCCGAATGAGATAGTATTGACCTGTAGTTTCAATATTTTATATTCAATACTTTTGTAGTCGTCTGTGAAGCCTAAAAAGCTGTGTCTATTTTGATAAAAATTTGGCATAAAGACACAGAAAAATCATACCCCAAAGCGAAATTTCGAGAAAATAATTTAGTTGTAAAGTTACGTGCGATCCCTCTTAAAACACCGAAAAAACGTGGAAACGATCCCAACAATTTTTCTTAATGTCGTATTTAATTACTTAATTAGTTTCCCCGGGAATAATCTTATGTCCGGGAAATTGATAAAAATAAATCTGACCTAGCTGTAAATCGAATTTTAAACAGCAACCTGTTAAACAATTGTTAAGTATCTTTAATAACAAAGTAACTAAATGATTGAATTGAAATTCAGTGTCACTATTACTACGTTTTCATGAGTTCTCAAAATTAGTTTCAAACCAAAAAGTGTTTCCATGAGGAGTTTCAAAAAAAGTTTTCACAACAATTTTGAAAACTATAAACTCAGACTTAGTTATAGTTAAGTCAAGTTATCATATATAATATCTGCTAATCGTGCCTACTGCAGGTGTCTTAATTCTGTTTTAAATTAATACTGGGCATTTCTCAATACCGGTTTCTATGCAATTTTTCCAAAACAATTTCAATACAAAACCCAAAATTTGTCGTTGTGTGTGAGCTTAAACTCAAAACGTTTTGAAATCACCGTTTACATGGGGGTTTTGAATACTGAACCCGTGTTCAAAACTGTTTGGAAAACTCATGGGAACTTAGTACAATACTTTCTCCTTTTTATATTCTAAGTAGGTATACATAAGAAAGTGAACGGTTTTTTGAGGCAAGAGCACTAAAAGATTGAAAATGAGGACAAAATAAAAGAGGGAAAAATAGGGACTAGAAGAAAATACTGCAGAACGGGGAATATTAAAATGAAAAACTTTTTATTCAACTATTTGAATTTAGAATACATTAAATTTACTTCATAAATGTTTTAAAGTTAGTGATTCACTAATTTGTCGTTTCAGTAAGTTTTAAAGCAGCAAAATCTCTCTCATTATCACTTAAATAAATTTTTAATTACATATAATTATAAAATTATAAACTACAGTAAATATTTGTTGTAAAATTTAAAACTAGTTATTAAATAAATATATCTAATTATTATAATTAAATATTTGCTTCTACCCTTCAAATAATTATCATCAGCCACCTCTCTAAAAAGAATAACCAACAAATATTATAATTATAATATGCAAATGTTTTTTCTCGTTTTTTAATTAATGGTGGTAACTTAGTTTACATTGAAGCCATAACAATAATAAAATAGGTAATTCGAGATAACAATAAGCTCGCGATGTAATAAGCTCAACCATGCACATTAATACAGTGGCAGAGCTAGTAATTCAATACTACCCGGATTCTATTGTGTTACATTAACATACATTATTAATAAATCAGTTACACTTATTATTACTATAATAATAAATTATATAATAAAGGATAGACCTATTCTAAATATGAACAGAATATGCCAACTAGTTTATGATTAACACGACAAGTATGCCTAGTAGTTTATGATTAACATGGCAAGTATGCCAAATAGTTTATGATTAACATATATATATATCAATAATGATTAAGAATAATATTGCGCAAGTATGCCATGCCGACTAGTTTATGGATTAACATATACCTATTATGATTATTAGATTTTCTTATTTATTATACCAACTTGTTTCAATGACTATTTTATTTATAATTCTGAAATCTACGGGTAAATGGTAAAACCTACCAAATTATGATTAATCTGACAAGCATGCATATCCGTGTATGGTAAACATGATTAGAATTCTACCTAATAGTTTAAGATTAAGATATACCAACAATGGTTAGGAATAACATTGCAAATATGCCAACTAGTTTATGATTAACATATACCTATTATTGTTGTAGGATTTTCTATTCGATTATACTTGTTATAATGGTTGTATCATTTATAATTCTGACATCTACAGGTAAATTGGAAAACCTACCAATTAATGATTAATTTTGACAAGCATGCCTATCAGCGTATGATAAACATGACAAGAATGCTACCTAGTTTCAGATCCATGTATGCCTATTATGATCAGCAAATATGCTACCAGTTTATGATTATAAATGCAATGGTACAAACAAGTTTATAATAACATTTTAAGGAATTGAAATTGTATCTTGGTTTATAACTATCATTGTAAAAATGCCTGCAATATATAAAACATCGTAAGTAGGCTATTAGATTAATGTTAAAAGAGGGATATCACTCATAGTTTGTTATAGTAAAAATCCAGGTAATCTTATTTCAGATAAACCTTGTGAAGATGTCTTTTGAAGATGACTTTGGATTAATATTCCAAAACCTACTAACACATAATTAAGATTAAAAGTAGTCTACAAATTATTAACTATCACATGACTAATAATAAATAATGTACTAATANGTTTGTTTTCAAGCTATCACCCACCAGGGGAAACCACGCAATTTGCCCCCAGGCCACCTCACTTCAAAATTTTGACATGAAGTGTATATTTTTGATAGCAGATTTAGATTCTACGGCAAAAAATAAGAATATTTTACTTCAAACTTTTTTTTCTATCTCCAATATTTTGCCTCCAATATTTTGCCCCCTATAGGGGGGCAAAGGCATAAAAATTGTAGATTTCAGCGCCTGGGGGCAAAATGGTGGTTTCCCCTAGTACGCGAGTGGTTGAATACATACCTCCCTTTACATGGTAGAGGTCCCCTAAGTTGCATTACTTTTTTTTCAACCGTTTAGATTTTATAACGAAATAAGTGTTATATTTTAGTATTTCGAAAAGGTTATTTTGCTATCTTTGCCCCACTGTAGGGGGCAAAATATTGGTGATAGAAAAAATTGTTTTTAAGTAAAAGTTTATTATTTTTCACCGTAGAATCCAAATATGCTATCAAAAATATACGTTCCTATTTGAAATTTTGAAGTTGGATGGCTTGCGGGCAAAGTGGGAGGTTGCCCCGAGTGGGTGATAGCAAGAAAACAAACTTCCCTTTGCATGGTAAAGATCCCCCAAGTTNAGACAGACACACGCAGGAAAATATATAAGGGTCCTTGGTTTTGCTTATGGACCCTAAAAATAACATAAAGATCAGCAAGGCACTAAAGGAAGACTGATTAAAAAAGAGTCAATTTTAGTGCGAAGATCACTAGCACTTTAGTAGCCGAAGGAAATGTTTAATGGCCTATTCAGGATTGAGCATGGCGTCTTCCACATGCCAGGCTCACGCAGTTTTTTGAGCTTATTTCTTTTCATAATTGATTATAATTATTGCCTAGAAATAAGAGTTGGTTCACACTAATGCATTGACAGAAGTTCATAACTAATTCTTAAGCTTATTAAGACAAAAAAATGAAAAATAGAAAAATATAAAAGGAAATAGAAAAATAAAAATATCATGACTAATAATAAATAATGTACTAATAATAAATAATATATTAAATTTAAAATAAAACTTACAGTTGTTGCAACGTCCGTTGCTACACTTCTTTATGAGTTCTCCTCTGTAACAAACAAAATTAATAATTGATTAATTAACTAAATAATTAAAAACAATTCTGCTATATTTGATGTGCGTGTTCCTTTAGTTACGCATTTCTAGTTTGGTGACTAAGAAATTACTGTAATTTGCCTTTAAGTCTCGTACCGAACAAGAGTTCCCAGTCTCACACAGCTAAGGACAGGTTTCAACGCAGGAAAAAAAATAGACTGCCAATTGGTGTGGCACATAGCTTCCTCGCATCCTATCACGTACATTATTGATTTTATGCTTTTACAAGCTATAATTATTGTCTAATTTGTTTAATTGTTTCCCCCGTTTTTTTAATTTGTCAAAATTTTTTTGATTTATTACCTGAATTAAAGTATAAATTTAGAAAAAGTTAAAGAGCCTAGACGGGTCCAATTAATCTGTAGCCATCTGCCGGTTACGTTTGATAAACTATAAAAGTTTCATGCAAATCAGATAAAAGTACTTTAGAAGCCATAGATGTAAATAAATGTATGTTCGTGCGCATGTGGAAGAGAAACACATGAGTGTAGAAGGTTGTGGGACCAACAATGGGCTAGTTTATGAACTACCATACAAATTTCATTAAAATCGGACGTGTAGTTTTTATATGTTGGTTCGCAAAAATTTAGCGACAGACTGACAGACAGACACGGTACCAGACATGTTACATGATGTCTGAAACGGAATTCTGGCCTTGGAATTTTTGAAATCGCAGACCTACATTTTTTCATTCTTTAGAACAATCACATAGCTTCCGTTACCTTTGGTAAGCTCGGAAGCAAAAAAATGATAATATTGTAGGTCTTCAAAAAAGTTCTCAAAAAGTAAGTCTTCAAAAAAAGTTGGAAGAAAAGGACCTCAAAGGATAGAGAAATCTGAGAAAGGACAAAAAAGGTTGTTTGAAAAAAAGCTGTAATTGTTAATTTAAATGAGAGGCAGCAAGAAAAGGCAGCGAAAACGATAAAGAATTTTATATTGAAGTAAAAAGTATAAAGAAATTTTTGGGATTATAACAAACAAAAAAAAACTCCTGTCATTGTTTATTTATTTGAGAAGTTCAAAGAAACCTTGGAATTATAAGAAAACAATCTGTCATTTTTTTTTAAGTAAGAAGAAACCCTAAGATTAGATACCCTAAGAAAGAACCAAAAGGAACGCTTATTTCATTCCTACAATATTTTCATTTTCAAGCAATTTTGAGTGAAAGAAATCCTGTCATTTTTCATTAGAGTAAGAAGTAAAAAGAACCCCTAAGAAAGAATTACTATAGAAAATCTGTAAGAGATTTCATCCAATTAAATGAAAAGTAAAAATTTATCATTTATAATTTAATTTTTATTTTAAATAAAATTATAATTACTATTTACAAGGGAAGACAGACAGAGAAAAATAGACTTCAGCGCCGGGATTCGAACCACGGACCTC
>KZ654501.1:16376-27575 GCA_001010745.2 Gerris buenoi
AAAAAAAAAAAAAAAAAAAAAAAAAAAAAAAAAAAAATGAATGAAACAATTGAGCAGTTTCGGCTGTTCTAAAGCAGTCTTCTTCAGATAATCTAGTGGTTATTGAATGACTTTAGAAGTTGCACCATCACAATACTTTCTCATTATCTGAGAAATTAAAAAAAAACGATATAACATCAAAAATAATTTCCATGGAAAATCCAGGTAACGTCATAATTCTAGAGCTGAAACAACAATTTGTAATGCGGTTAGTTTTCACCCTTATATATTACAATCAACTTGGAAACTTGACTAATTATGATTTTATTATTATATTCAATGAAGGGTTCAATGCATACTTGTAACAAGGTTTAGCTGATTGGGATTAAGGGAGTGAAGCTTGGTCATGGTTTAATCCCAGGGTGGGATTAGCTAATGAAACGGTAGGATTAGTCCGGTCGGTTTCTCGAGATACAGAGGATTAAGGGTTGAATGTGAACTTGATCCTTAAGCCCTCATCTAGCCACACCTACTTCATCCCTTTACCTTTGGAAGGGTGCTTGATTCATCTCACAAACTGTTTAAAGGGTTAAATCGTATTATGACGGACAGGTCCCTTCTCAAGAGAACCTCTTAAAGAGATTGAAAACAAAGAAACCTAATATTTTCTTCATCATGCAGAGAATGGGTATTGACCGTAAGATAATAAACAAATGGATGTTTATTGAAGCAATGAAATTTACTTTGTGGCTGATTCAATGCTTGTAGTTATGAAAAAATACGAGTGGTGTCGCAGGACACCCGTACACACGTGAAAAGTACGTGTGGTGTCGCAGGACACCTGTACACACGTGAAAAATACGAGTGGTGTCGCAGGACACCCGTACACACGTGAAAAGTACGTGTGGTGTCGCAGGACACCCGTACACACGTGAAAAGTACGTGTGGTGTCGCAGGACACCCGTACACACGTGAAAAGTACGTGTGGTGTCGCAGGACACCCGTACACACGTGAAAAGTACGTGTGGTGTCGCAGGACACCCGTACACACGTGAAAAGTACGTGTGGTGTCGCAGGACACCCGTACACACGTGAAAAGTACGTGTGGTGTCGCAGGACACCCGTACACACGTGAAAAGTACGTGTGGTGTCGCAGGACACCCGTACACACGTGAAAAGTACGTGTGGTGTCGCAGGACACCCGTACACACGTGAAAAGTACGTGTGGTGTCGCAGGACACCCGTACACACGTGAAAAGTACGTGTGGTGTCGCAGGACACCCGTACACACGTGAAAAGTACGTGTGGTGTCGCAGGACACCCGTACACACGTGAAAAGTACGTGTGGTGTCGCAGGACACCCGTACACACGTGAAAAGTACGTGTGGTGTCGCAGGACACCCGTACACACGTGAAAAGTACGTGTGGTGTCGCAGGACACCTGTACACACGTGAAAAGTACGTGTGGTGTCGCAGGACACCCGTACACACGTGAAAAGTACGTGTGGTGTCGCAGGAGTGTTGATATAGACTCGGTCACGTGCACATCGCGCCCTCACTCTTTTTCATTTTTTACCTATTAAAAGTTCATTAATATATTTTATTTTTTGACAAGTTTGTTTCTTTTATTTTTCTTTTGTATATTCGTAAAAAATCCAGTGTAGATCTATTATAATTTTTCTGTAAATAATATTTTTCGGAAGACGTTTATTTTTTATTATATCAATGAAGTTTTATGAAAGGGTTATCTGGACGGCCCCTTATCAAGACATCTCCTCGCATACAAGGTATATTTGTTTTCTTTGTTTACTAAGAAAAGCTCATCACTCCCCGGTATGGTGGGTGGGGGCAAAACCCAAAACAGAAAGAAGAGACGTTGTTCCTCTGCAGATTCGCCTGTTCCTAGTAGCCGACCTAAGAAGCCGGCTCTACACGAGCTATTCCTCTCTACCTCTCGTGATAGTCTCTCGGTCTCAGAGCCTCCGGGGGATCAGTGTATTGCATCCTGCGGGTGCAATACACTGATGTGGCACCGGTTCAGCCAACTCCCTCTATCAGCGGCACTTCAATAACCCGAAATTGAAAAATTGAAACTACTAATCCTTTCTCTGCACTATCTAATCCAGAAGTAGAAACAAATATGCCAAAACCTCCACCTATATACATCTCNGCAATACACTGATGTGGCACCGGTTCAGCCAACTCCCTCTATCAGCGGCACTTCAATAACCCGAAATTGAAAAATTGAAACTACTAATCCTTTCTCTGCACTATCTAATCCAGAAGTAGAAACAAATATGCCAAAACCTCCACCTATATACATCTCTGGCGTAATAAATAAGCTGTTGTTAATTAATCTGGGGTTATTAAGCTAATAATAAGCTTTGGCTCTTCTCGCTCACCTACGATTCCTATACTTGCTGGTGCTGGTGTACCACAAGGAAGTATTCTTGGTCCTTTGCTGTACTCCTTTTATACATCAGATATTCCCCAACATCCAAGTACCCAAATAGCTACCTACGCTGATGACAAATGTATATTTTCCACTTCCTACGACCCTAACATAGCAGTAGCCAACATCCAAAACCTCTGTATCCTCCTTGAACCTTGGTTGAGGAAATGGAGGATAAAAATTATGAGCAGAATAGTGTCCACGTCACTTTTACTCTCAGACATTCAACTTGTCCTCCAGTCATCCTCAACCAAGGAGTCATCTCTCAATCCTATTCCGTAAGGCTAAGGCCTACGTCTTGATCGACGATTGACTTGGGCTCAACACACCAAAACTAAACGTACGGACACCAACAGACGATATAAACTCCTCTTGCGGCTCCTTGACCAAAGATCCCACTTATCCCTTTATAATAAAATCCTTATCTATAATTAAATCCTTAAACCCATTTGGACCTATGGAATTGAGCTCTGGGGTTGCACCAAGCGCTCAAATTCCTACAGACTCCAATCCCTTCAATCAAAGATCCTTCGGAGAATCACCAATTCCCTACCATACGTTTCTAACCTCACAATCCACAACGACCTTAAAATTCCTTTTGTACATGACCTCGCTTCTATCCGTTATATAAACAATTTCATGAAACCTTAAATCACCATCCTAATCCTTTATTTAAATCCATGGCATCCCTTCATATCCCTGACCAACCACCCCGTCGGCTGAAGAGGCATTGGCCTCGTGACCTGCTACTATAGTTCACAACCTCAACCGATGTACTAAATAAATGTTATGCACGACAGGAGTTCTACCACTGGGTGGCCTCTCCTCTCATGACAATCCACGCCACTAAATTAAACTGTTATCATTATTACTTATAGCAAAATTAAATTGCAAGTAATATGTGTAAAATTAAAAAAAAAAAAAAAGGTGTCGCAGGACGCCCGTACACACATGAAAAATACGTGTGGTGCCGCGTAGGAACGAAGTTCCTTACGCTTTTCGTTAAATATAAATTATAAAATCATACTGCTTAGTATACGATGCTAACTACTTATACATGATGGAGTTAGAATGGAGACAAAATTAAAGGTAACGAACTGTTTGTACATAGCAGNGTGTTGCAGTGGTATATTACACTCTAGTAATAAAGACTCTTTTCACTTAGTATCTTGTCAGAGAACAACTCAATTAATTATATTTAAATAGATTGACAATTGATAATACAAGTAATATTATTACTTGCTAATATTATTTACCAACAAGTAGCCATGACGAATGATGGAATCAGAATGAGAGATTGCGGCGCCAGCCTCTTGGAAAACACCCCATTCGCGTCTGACGTGAGCGTCACACGCCGTGAGCCACCAAGAAAAAAAAATCACATAGAGCAAAGAGTCCATTAAAATCTTTGAAAATTGACAGATATCCTAAAGATGACGATTTAAAGAGATAAGTGGATTGTTGCTATGCGTAGATATAAATTTAAGCCCACCAGATATTCTGTATTATGCTCTAAGCACATTACTANGACAATACAAGTAATATTATTACTTGCTAATATTATTTACCAACATGTCCCCTCCTCTTTTCTGTAATCAAGTTAGCCTTAACTTGTTTACCCATTCAAAGACAATATACTCTGTTATTCAAATACACACACATATACACCCATATGATATTATATAATTCAATTTTTTTTTTTTTTTTTTTTTAATAACTCAACATAACAATAAATTCTATTTTAAATTTACTTTAGCTTTAGAATTTCTAACACTTTAATTAATTGAGGTGCCGAAATAGGTTTTGTTAGAAAATCCGCCACTTGATCTTCTGTAGCTACATTTTTAATATTAAACGTTTTATTTTTTACTTGCTCGTTAGCAAATGCCACCTTTCTTATTAAGTGAGCAGACTTGCCGGAGATCACTCCTTCCTTAGCAAGAGTGACTGCCGACTGATTGTCGCAACTGATGTTTACTGTGCCCATGTCTTGACCGTGAAGATCAGACATTAGCTCTCTAATATAGATGCCATGTCTTAGGGCGTCTGTTAAAGCCGTTAATTCAGCATCACAAGTTGATAGCGCAACATTGTTTTGAATTTTTGATGCCCATGATATTAGCCCGTTGCTACTCTTAAATAAATATCCCGTAGTTGACCTAGACTTTTCATCTCCCTTGCCGTCCCTCCAGCTCGCGTCAACATATCCTACAAGCTCCGTCTCCCCTCCTTTCTCAAACCAAAGGCACATATCTCTTGTCCCTTTTACATACCTAATCACTCTTTTCATTGCTGCTAAGTGAATAGCCCGAGGGTCCTGACAATACCTTGACAAGGCACTAATTGGATAAGCTAAATCGGGACGCGTCATCGTTGATAGATACATCACCGACCCTAATAGTTCTTGGTAATTAGTTTTATCTACAGCTGGTGAATTTTGAAAAATATCCAAATCTTGACTTTTTTCCAAAGGTGTTCTTACTGGATTACAATTTTCTAGGTCAAATCTTTTGAGTATTTTGTTTATAAATTCCTTTTGCGACATTGATATTCCACGATTAGTTTTTATTATTTCCAGTCCTAAAATATTTTTGCAGTCTTCCTGTTTCTTAATTATGAACTTTTCTCTAATACAAGCTATGGCTTCTTCCAGAATATTTACGTCACTGTATATTACAAAAAGGTCATCTACGTAAAGTCCGGCGTATACAACGGAATCACCTTTCCTATAGATGTACACACATTTGTCCGTATCTACGCTCTTAAATCCCTTTTCTGTTAAATGTGCATCAAGTGTTTTATTCCAAACTCTCCCACTCTGCTTCAGTCCATAAATACTTTGTTTTAAATCACACACTGTTTTTTCTGTACCTTTTTCAAACCCTGGAGGTTGTTTCATGTATATAGTTTCATTTAATTTTCCGTATAGATATGCCGTTTGAACGTCATAATGACATATGTCCCAACCTTTTTGAGCAGCTATTGCCACTAGTGCTCTCAGACTTGTAGGCTTGATTACTGGCGAGTATGTGTCTAAGTAATTAACACCGTACTTCTGTGTGAAGCCCTGTGCCACTAATCGAGCTTTATATGTTGGATTTTAATTTTGGTTCTACTTTTCACTGCACTTTGCCCTTCTGGTAGTTCTGTTAGTTCCCAAACTTTTGTGACGCCATCGATTTGAGTCCTTTTTCCATCGCAGCCTTCCATAATGGTTGTTCTAATGCTTCCTTATAATTTTCTGGAATTTTCAGCTCTGTTCGTACCACGTTCGCGTTCGCACTGTTTTTGGTTTTCTCATTTTCTTTAGATCTGTTGTTCGTCTCATTATAGTTTAAATTTTGTTTCACAGCTGTCATTGGTATTTTTCCAGTTGTTATAGTTTCCTCTTCACTACCCACCGGTCTCTCATCGTCACTGTCTGTATAATCTTCATAATTTTCGTCGTCAAATCTAAACATTGTGTACTTAACTTTATTGTTTACGTCGGTGTTTAGCAGCTTACTCCCTTTTTCACCTTCAAAAAATTTAACATCTCGTGATTCAATCACCTTATTTGTTTTAGGATCAAACAGTCTATAAGCTTTCCTACACTTGGAATAACCTATAAAAATTCCTACCCGAGTAATAGGATCCAACTTTCTACGCTTAGACTTATCCGTCCAATAATAACACTCGCACCCGAACACTCTTAGGAATGCCACGTTCGGTTTTACTCCTGTGAATTTCTGTTCTGGAGTGGTTTTATCGTTTTTCTTAGTCGGAGTTCTATTTTTAAGATAAGAAGCTGTACCGACTGCTTCGGCCCAGAATTTCAAGGGTAATTCTGAGTCGATCAGTAAAGCCCTAGCTCCCTCAACTATTGACCTATTAGCTCTTTCCGCTACCCCATTAGATTTAGGTGAATAGGCTGTTGTTTGTTGTTGCTCTATACCTAATCCCTTAAGTAGTTTACAAACCCTCCTATTAACGAATTCTGTTCCGTTGTCACATCTAATTTTCTTAACTTTACTTTCGCAGTTGTTGTTTGCCCATAAAATAAACTCTTCCAATTTATCCACTGTCTCTGATTTTTCTCNAAAATCTTTGAAAATTGACAGATATCCTAAAGATGACGATTTAAAGAGATAAGTGGATTGTTGCTATGCGTAGATATAAATTTAAGCCCACCAGATATTCTGTATTATGCTCTAAGCACATTACTACTGACTGCTTCGCGACTAATTGCTGGAGCCTTTACAAAAGCACTTGAGATGGATGCTGCACAAAGCATTTTTGATTTACCTCAACACTTGATTTAAGTGCAAAGTTTACAAAACCTAGAAGTACACTGCCAGGTACCTACGTATAACTTAAGTTTTATAATATATTTAGAATAACTATTCTTTCTATAGTTACCACAGCTTCGGCTGATTTAAAATGACTGAATGAAGCAAAATGTCAGATTAGTCCAAATTGTAATACTGAGTCACTTTAATAAATGGTATTATTATTATTATTATTATTATTCTTTCTATAACTATTTTACTGATTTAGCTTATTATTTTTAGTAATTTCTCGCTGAAGTTGAAAGTGCTTGTCGGTTCTACAAAAACTCATGAGAGCTGCATTGAATAAGCTTTGTTAACAGTTTCAAACACCTTCTATGCAAGAAAAAGGAAGGTATATTGTAGGTGAATTTAATGAACTATGCTCTTCACAGAGCTATGAAACATTTAGAGAAGCTTCTAAGAAACTGCTAAACAAAATATCTTCTCTATTTCATGGAAAAACATTAAATCGTGCGGATATAATTTTTGGGCATTGAATCCACATATCAATAATGCTAGCAGAGTAAGAAAGCAGCAGCAGAGGAGAGGATTCAACATGAAATCTTATTTTATTTGATAACAGGAAAATAAATATAAAGAATTATTGACACTTTTTTTTATTTTAGCACCCCCCTTGGTTATAAACACTAGTCTGTCCTTCAAAAGTCTCAAAGGTTTGTGTGTTTGTCTCCCCAAGGCATTGAGACTCCCGGGGCAGTTTTATATTTAATATTCCTTTATCCTAATAGGTGATTAGACAAACGGATATGACCACAATTATTATACTCAAGTGTGATATTTCTTTGTCCTAAGGTGCATTGGAATAAATATCCCTTTAGAGTTGCATTCTTGCAAATTCCAAAAAAATTTCAATTTTTAAAGAAAAGTCACTCTTCGTAGAATCTCCTGCTTATTCTTTAATAATTTATTTTTTTGTACAAAATGTTTTGAACTAAACATCTGACTTGACCCTGTACTTTTGGGAGGAAACCTGACCAAATTTTGACTATAACCCCTCCCCACTATTTATAAAAAAGTTAAATTTGTCTGATTCTAATAAATGAGGGATCAATTTAAAGGACTAATTGATTTCAAAGTTATGGTATTGCTTATGTACTTTCACATATCCAGAGAACTGTGGCGGCGGTAAGGCTTTGGGGCCCGCACACTTTTAGTGGAGGCCCCTGAAAGGGAGATAGAGGGGCCCCAGGTGCCCCCCCCGCACCGCATGGTCTGCAGGGCCCTTATTGCCACCACTGCCAGAGAAAGTATTGAGATGGCGTGAAAATTTGATTTTAATATGATGATGGATTTACACGTTTTGAGGACTGTCGTCTGTTCAGACACGTGTGGCTAAACTATTGTACCGATTTTTAACGAAATGTGTTATACATGTTCAGAAAAATCATACCCCGAAGTGAAATCAAGAAATTAATTTTATATAGCTCTAAATTTTGGAGCTTTTTTATTTTAGCTCTAAATTTCCTAACGTGAAAAAAACCGTTTTCTTGAAAACAGCTTCGACAACTTTGATGAAAAAATCTAAAATGAAGTCCATTTAGGTATAGAGCTAACGATATAAGCCGTTTTCCTGCGAAAAATCTATTTCCTGAAAAAACAGCTTTAAACGCGAACGGAGAGAGGCTGTGTTCGATTCTCCGCCGAGGAGAAAGTATTTTTATGATAAACTTTTATATAATATTCAATAATAATTAAACATACCTCCAAAACCTCGAAAACCTACAAATGGAAAACACTGGGCTAAGTAATTATGAACTTATGAGAGAGTATGTTTGAGTCTCGGACCGATTTCTTTTCTGTTTAACTCCGTATTTAACAATTCCTAAAGTTTAGAACGACCTAAGGCTATAAATTATGTTTTAATAAGTTCAAGGTCGAATATTTCAATAAATAATATTGATTTTTATCAATTTTAAAATTAACCTTTTTAAAATGAAAAATTATTTACTTCAGTTTAAGTATACGCATTTAAAAACAACATAAAAGTTAAATATTGATATTTAAAAACAAACAAAAAAAAAACAAGAAAAATAACTTCAAGCTAAACATAAGAATAAGAGTGGAAGGGAGAGGGAGAGGGAGGGGGGGTTTATATATTCGATAAGTTTTGCTACTTTCAAGGATTTGATGACGAAGTAACAACTTTGGACAAAGTTAAAGCCGAAATCAAAGTTTGGGGTTGTGAAGCATGGCTAAGTGAACTTGATCTTTGACTTTGGGCTACTTTAAACACTGTGTTAATATTATAATAATTAAAGCTTGAGGCAAGTCTTGAGATATTGACAGAACATCTCATGTCTAACAAAGTCATCGACTTTAAAATCAAAATCATTATTAATTACACTTGAGTTGAGATTCCTTTCCTAACTATTAGTAAGTAGTAGAAGGAAATTCAAATTTCTCCTCGAGAGAGATTTATTCAGCTAAAATTGTCAATTTTGATTTTAATGGATGGAAGAAGGATGAAAAGTTTGCCTCATTATCATTATGACTTCCNAAAGTTTATTAACAAAACATTTGACTCTGTACTTTTAGGAGGAAACCTGGCCAAATTTTGACTATAATCCCCCCCCTCCACTATTTATAAATAAAGTTAAATTTGTCTGATTCTAATAAATGAGGTATCAATTAAGGACTAATTGTGTGCATTCAAAGTTATGGTACTGCTTTTTATACTTTCTCATGTCAAGAGAATGTATTGAGATAGCGTGAAAATGTGATTTTGATATTTTGATGGATTTGCACGTTTTGAGGTCCCCTGAGTCCATAACAGTATTTTTTTATTTTTTTTTATTTTCTTTTTTTTAACTTTCTGTCGTATGTTCAAACGCGTGCGGCTAATCTACTGGACCGATTTTTAACGAAATGTGTCATACATAATCAGAAAAATCATTCCCCGAAGTGAAATCAAGAAATTAATTTTATATAGCTCTAAATTTTGGAGCTTTTTTAGTTTAGCTCTAAATTTCCAAACGTGAAAAAAACGATTTTTCGAAAACGGCTTCGACGACATTGATGAAAAAAAAAAAATCTAAAATGTCCATTTAGGTATAGAGCTAACGATATAAGCCGTTTTCCTGCGAAAAATCAAGTTCCTGAGAAAAACAGCTTTAAAGCGGACGGAGAGAGGCTGTGTTCGATTCCCCGCCGATGAGAAAGTATTTTTATGATAAATTTTGATAAAATATTCAATAATAATTAAATAACTTATCAAATATACATCCGAAAACTTACAAATGGAAAACACCGGGCTAAGTAATTATGAACTTATGAGAGAGTATGTTTGAGTCTCGGACCGATTTCTTTTCTGTTTAACTCCGTATTTAACAATTCCTAAAGTTTAGAACGACCTAAGGCTATAAATTATGTTTTAATAAGTTCAAGGTCGAATATTTCAATAAATANTAACACAGGGTAAGCATTCTCCCATTTTAGATTTTTTATCTAATTTTAAATTTTTCACCATATTATAATTTATCAGACGGTCTAAATACCCTTCGTTAACATGTAATAGTCGTTTATGCCAGATATTTTTAGATGCTATTGCCGCACACTCGTATTCACACTTTTCAGACACAATGTAAAAATCATTCATACGTTCAGCTCTCAAAACACTCTGACCATTTGCACTCTCAACTATTCCACACTCATTATCAAATCTCACACTCTGATCATGCTCAGTTAACTTGATTACAGATATGAGGTTACCCTTTAGTTGAGGTACTAGCAGAACGTCCCTCAGATGGTAGTCGGGTTGTCCTGATTTCTTAATGGTCACTTCTCCGATCCCCTCTGCTCGTATGATGCTGTTGTCGGCCAGCCTTATTTTCCTCGTACTGCTTCTCANAAAAAAAAAACAAGAAAAATAACTTCAAGCTAAACATAAGAATAAGAGTGGAAGGGAGAGGGAGAGGGAGGGGGGGTTTATATATTCGATAAGTTTTGCTACTTTCAAGGATTTGATGACGAAGTAACAACTTTGGACAAAGTTAAAGCCGAAATCAAAGTTTGGGGTTGTGAAGCATGGCTAAGTGAACTTGATCTTTGACTTTGGGCTACTTTAAACACTGTGTTAATATTATAATAATTAAAGCTTGAGGCAAGTCTTGAGATATCGACAGAACATCTCATGTCTAACAAAGTCATCGACTTCACTTTAAAATCAAAATCATTATTAATTACACTTGAGTTGAGATTCCTTTCCTAACTATTAGTAAGTAGTAGAAGGAAATTCAAATTTCTCCTCGAGAGAGATTTATTCAGCTAAAATTGTCAATTTTGATTTTAATGGATGGAAGAAGGATGAAAAGTTTGCCTCATTTTCATTATGACTTCCACAAAATTGAATATTAAACACAGTATATTAATTATTATTTGCTATAATAAATTAATGTTTCAGATATTTCACGTTTCATTTTACGTTTACAACTTCAATAT